>VYZQ01055748.1:18573-50751 GCA_013400655.1 Mystacornis crossleyi
TGACAATAGAAAGTTCTCAGTGTAAACAGCGGAGAGGCTGTTACATGCTTTGTAAAGTATAATTTAAATTTTGATGTATCTAGTGTTTTTATAGTACATCTCATCTGGAACAGTGTCAGGATCATGGAGTTTGTGTTTGCAGAGGATGTAGTACTTCCAAAAATACAGAAATGTGTGCACAGGGACCAAACTGTGGGCGTTTGCTGTTCTGCACCACGAATACTGTGTGTTTCCTTGAGCTCTGTACTAATGAGTATCCAGAAAGGCGGCAGAAGGTGGCTCTTGGAAGGGGAGGTGCGTTCTTGATAGACACTTGTGAACATCGCTGGGCTGGCTATAAATGATCTCAACATCAGGGACCAGGGTTTGGGCTATTCTCCATTCTCTGCAGGCTGAGGGAGGGCTGTGGATGAGGCCAGCAAGGTGTCACGTGCAGGCAGGATGGAGCTGTGTGCTATTCTTCCCAGAATTGCACATTAAAGCATCAAGGAGCTTGTAGTAGCAGAGCCGAAGCAGTGAGGCAGTTTGTTCTTTTGTCATGGTAACCTCACCATTTTTCTTCCAATTTTTAGGCTAAATATTTTCCTTTCATTGTTGTTCTGTTATTCCAGTTTTTTAAAAATCCTCAGGACTTTGTGTAAGAAATCCTCATTAAATAGAGTACATGTCAGTACAATCATGTTTTATTCAAGCCATTCATTTTTTGCTCTTAAAATGCTTTCTGTTCCAAATGCCTTCCTAGAAGAATAAATGTGGTTTTCAGTTAAAATAAACAGGTCACATACTGAGTGACCTTAAATCTGATGGCTGAGATTGAGAAGGGGAACTAATTGCATAAAAATGCAGCGACTCATGTTATCCAGATGTTCAATAAGTTGGTCTTTCCAGTCTTATTTATACATCTGTCTGAAAAATAAATAAATTGTAGTTTCATATTCATACCGACATGGAATTCACCTCAGTTTATGGGGAAGAATCTTTTTTATTGGTTAAAGGTTTGGGCAGATGCTCAAAGAGAGGTAAACTGGCCAGACTGATTTCTGCTGCCTGAAGATGGGAATCAGGATTTGTAAGTCAACAGCAAGTGACTCTTGTAGAAGTGGAAAGCTTTTCTGCCAGGTGTCTGCTGTTCTAAAGGAGGGGTTTGATGCCACCCAGGCAAGCACATGTCAGGTAAAATGCCTACTTAGGAAGCATTCTGGTCACCTTCTGAGGGTGAATTTCAGAGTGATCAGAAGAGCAGCATCCTTCTCTCAGGAACTCAGGGCAAACCCTGTGGTTTGGTTGCAGCAGAGTAGAGCTGGCCCAGCCACAGAGATCTGCTGTGATTGAAATACCCTACCCTGTATTGTGTGTCTTTTCCTCACAGGGGAGCCTGTGCTGATGTGAAGTAGTAGATGAGAGGATACTCCACGCATTATTCATTCTGGAAGTGGTTTGTTTTGGAGATGCATATGTTTCTGCAATTATTTTAGCCATTAAACTTCAGCCCTGAAAATGCTTTCGTCTTGGCTGATTCCTTCTTTTTGTGGCCATGGCAATGCAGAGGAGTGTGATGGGAAATGCATTTCTAGATTTGTAAATTATGTGCAGTTCCCTCCCCCCGTAGGTTTGATATCAGAAGACGATGTTTGACAGAGAAGGTAATGAGCAGTATTTGCTGGTAAATCAGCAGCTAGATGTGGTTTGAAAGAAAGCATTTTTGAGCATAAAGAGACAATCTGGAAGCATTACCAGTGCTCTGCACTATCAGAAAATCTGCCCTAGAGATGAGCAGCAGAGCAGCTTCCACCAATGAGAGCTGGAAAGGCACTGGGTGCCTTCATGACTTCAGGGTATCAGCTCTTGGCAAAGCAGTTGAGCAGAATTCCCAAGAAAAAGAGCCTGCAGGGAAACCTGCAGGACATGGGACAGTTCTTTGGACAGGTGGCCCACCCCCAGCTCCTTTGGCCATGGTCACATCTCTGAAAACCTCTAAGGGAGAAAGCAGGAGAATCTCTCAGCTCTATCCATCAGATCAGAAATTGAAGCATCAGCAATCATTTATGTAAATTATCCTGATTAAGCAGGAAATGCCCCACAGCATTTTCCCCACCCCCAGATTAGGACAAAATACTGGGGTTTTTTAATTGTAATTACCAGTCCAAAAAAAAAAAATCTGGAGAGATTCAGTATTTTTGTTTTAATAGCTGCAAAAATGTCACATGGATATTGGTCTTTTAAAATGATGTTTGACATTTTAGAAGATCAATTTTTGTCAAAGCTAGCTCAGACCATTAAAACTATTTTAAAAAGGACTCTTTTGCAATGTAAAAATAAATTCCAAGTGAGGGACAGCTTTCAAGTGCCCGTCCTTGGGAGCAGTTTCACTCTTAGCGTCTTGTGATGAAAAACCACTTTGTCATAATATTCTCCACCAGTTTTCGTCCTCAGGCCCCTTCAGCTTTCTATATGGTCTCTGCCACTACTGTCATCCAACCATATCAAAATGGGTATTTAGGGATGTTCTTCTGAAAACTAATTCCAGTGTTTGCAGGAAGAGCTGTTAATGTAACTCGGAGTGACCACTGCCTGCAGTATCAGCATCTTCAAAGGCTGACTGACACATTTGAGAAATGGATTTTGTGTTACTCTGCTGACCCCAGACGCTGTGCCAGGGCAGTTCAGAGAGGGACAGAGGCACAGTCCTTCCCATACAACTTCCATAGGGAATAAGGAAAGCTGAATTACAGACTTCATATCCAGATGTGCAGGGGAGCGTTCAAGGAAAATGCATCAAAATACCTTGCAAAAAGTCATTTAAAGTTACATAAATTATTGTTTGCATTTTCACATGCAGTTATTTTCAAGTCTAACCAGCTGTATCTTATTGAAGTGGCCCTAAATAAATACATCATTACATAAACACAGCATTTGTTTGGGGATTTTTTCCCAATAAGGTCCAGGCCCTGTTTGCTTCGCAGTGTTGCACAGACTGTGAGAAGGAGGTGTCTGAATTTCAATGGGACATTTTGACACAGAAAATCCCATTCTTAGTATGTTTGGAGTTTCTAAGTCATATGGTGACAGCTACCTTAAAAGAAGACACAGTAAATAATATGGCACATATTTTGCAGAGAAATTAGAATGCAAGCAGAAAGTCCAAAGAGGTGATCAGATTGCATTGCACGTTTTTCACTCCATTTCGGTACATCAAGCCAATGTCTGGTGCGTGCTGATGCACTGAGCAGGCGTTCTGCTGTCAGCCTTCCCAGCAGCATCTTGGGTGGCTGTTTGTTGGGAAGGGCTGGTGTTTGCTATTCCAGGAGAGCCCTTGCTCAGGATCTGAGGCGATAACGCCTCACTCCCCCCACCCTAGTTATCATCTCAGAGATCAATTACCTGAAAAAGGGTGACGCTCACCAGAGGCAGGCATTGGTTACTCACTGCTGCAAGTCCAGTCCATGAAGTTCAAAAGTCCATAAGCACCACTGAAGTGCTCTCCAGCAGGTCCCCAGGTTCTATAAATGAGAAAATAAACCAAGTGACTCAAGCTGCAGAGATGCTCGTCTGAGCTGTCTCTGTTCCAAACCAGAATACAACATGAAAGAATAATCTGAAAGACGTGACGGTTTTTATTGAAGAAATAGAGAGTCACTTATCAGAATCAGGAAACCTGCTTTATCCTTTGTTGCATTATAAATAAGAATTATATTTGTTCTTGGGAAACAAGCCTGAAGTACACTGCAAGACGTTATTATGAGTGACACACAGGGAGCAACTGAATAAATACTGCCTGTCTGCCCCATTAGGTGGTTCTGTTTCTTACATTTCTCTGATTCCTTTACCAGGAATGAGTTGTTTTATCATTTCAGAGGTGCAGTCAGAGGGGAGCCATGATTGGTTTGTTCGTGACTGGGCCTGAGTTCCAAGCTGACAGAATGGAGGATGCTGATGGCCAGGCAAAGAGCGTGGTGCTGGGGAGGAGGCACAGGCTGGGGTTTCCAGGTGTGCCCCAGCTACTCACTGTCCAGGTGGGCTCTCCTGCTGCAGGGAGAGCACTGTTGGCCAGGACAGCCCATGGTGGTGTGGAGGAAGCAAGAAGGAACAGGGGAGAAACAGAAATGGAAGGAAGAGACATTTGTGGGGATAGAAGATTAAGGAGGGTGGAAGAGAGGAGTTTCCTTTTTCCACTCTTGTAAACTCTTGCAAAGGCTGTTAGCTCTGGATTTGAAGGGTTACAGAGAATGCCATCGTAGATGGAACGACACACATAGTGCAGCATCCTCTCATGATCCAGGCATCTGTCAGAGCTGCAGGCACGAGCTCTTGGAGCTGTGTGTGCCGGGTATGTCTCGCGCTAGGTGATTAGATGTAAAATTACACAGTATCATCCGAACTTGGAACATAAAACCACTTCCATGCTCTGTCTTGACTGTTCATAATGTTTCTTGGCAGAAGTTGTTGCAGACACCAGCTTTCAATCCTTCCAAATTAAATGTCAGTTGATGGCAGCGCTGTCGTCAGCGAGAGCGTCCTGCTCATCCCACTTCCCCCGGCGCTGGGAGCGGCTCTGCACCTCCTCAGCTGGCTGATGAGCAGCTCAGCTGGGAGCAGTTTCGAAGGAGATCTTTGACTTTCTTTGGCTTCCCAGAGGAATTCATAATTATTTCCTCCTTTATCATGGAGTGCAGCTGGAGGCTTCAGCTCCATTAGAACTGCCCTGGTAATTTCACAGTGTGAAATTTACAGCAAACTAGGGACATTAACGTTAAATAAATTTATGCAACAGCAACCCTCACCCAAGTCATTAAAAGTATGTGCAGTTTTTAATGGATGCTTCAGCATGGCATTTGATAAGTTTGTTCATTTCTTTTCCCAGTCTGTTAAATATACGTACACACACACATTCTTCTGCCAGAGGTATCGGTGGAAGCTGGCCGTGGCCTCAGATGTCACTTCCTTGCAAACACTTCAAACAGCTGTAATCCCAGCCTCAGAGGAGTGAGGAGAGGCTGTCACCGAGAGCAGATTTGGGGGGGGATGTGAGTGTGGGTCTCCAACAATCCAACTGAACTATGTAGTGTTTCTGAACCACATCTATTTGAAAAGACAGGATATCATAAAGGCTGCTAATATGGTGGAAAATTGTATTAAGCTGAGACAAGACAAAGTTGATTATGTGCACCACTAGTGCAGATGTGCCTGGCACTGGTCATTTATGCATATTGATTGATCTTAAACACAGCAGAGCAGGGGATGGGATGGGGTTTCTATAGTTATTGATTTTGTTTCAGCTCCTTGGGCTGTCATCAGAGGCTTTCAGATCCGACTGCCTTGACCGATACAAGCCCTGATCAGAAAGCCTGATAAGAAAGCAGGCACAGGGCTGATGTCCTGGCCAGAGAAAACGTGCTGGCTACGTCCTTTGAGAAGCAGATATTCAGAAACACCCCCGCTCTTCAGCTCCATGGAGCCGGAGTGTGGAATTCACTGGGAGGCTGCAGTTGGGTTTTTGGGCTGCCTTGCTTGATGTTCCCAGTGTGGGCTGTGCAGGAACAGCCTGGAGAGCTCACGAGGGTCAGGTGGCTGCGTGATCTGCTTCGCTGAAGGAGGAGACTTGGTTTCCTAATTGTTTAATTTTGGCTTCTATAAACCTGCCGGAGCAGAACTGTTGTTTTTTCCACCTCTCCCACGTTCTAAGCAGTGAAGCTGGAAACAGGAGGTTTTCATCCTCTTCTTTAGTTGTTTTCTCATTCTTCAGGAGTCTTTATTAAGACAGTTTTCTTTAGTCCTTCTCTGCCTGGAGCCACTGACCTCTCCCACCAGACAGCGTGGCTTCCAAGGTCTCTGTGACTCTGCTGGCATGAGTCATTTAATGGCTTCCCACTGAAAGAGAGCAGGTTTGGATCAGATATTAGGAAAAAATTCTCTACTGTGAAGGTGGTGAGGGCCTGGCACAGGTTGCCCAGAGAAGCTGTGGCTGCCCCATCCCTGGCAGTGTCCAAGGCCGGGTTGGATGGTGTTTGGAGCAACCTGGGATAGCGGAAGGTGTCCCTGCCCATGGCAGGGGGTGGAAGGAGATGAACTTTTAGTGTTTCTTCCAACCCAGTCTGTTCCATGATTCCATGATTCTCTGATCATTGGCATGGAGCTTGAAACATGATGTTGAGAGTCAAATAATCTGCTGGTTTTCTAATAAATAAAATATTTAGGAGTAGAGATAATTAGACATCTAGCAGTCAGTAAAAAGGATTTGGGGATGTTTGCCCTGGGAATTCCCTAATATTCCAGTCCTGAGGGTTTATATGTGTGGGCATCTCCACCTCCCTAGGCTGCAGCCTGAGCTCTGTGCAGGTGAGTCTGCTGACACAGGTGAGTTTTCATGATCATGGTTTAGTTCTGAAAGAGGAATTTGTAAGCACGCTGAATTGAGTGCACATAACGTACTTTGATTTATATTTGAGCTGAGGTGAAAGAACTCTATCTGTGATTACGGACATCAAAGGCAATATATTGAAATTCAGCTTTATAATGTACACATCATTTATCAAATCTCTGCCCAATAATGCCAACATTTGCTGCACAGAAATACAACGTGATGGATTACCTGCTTCCCACCAGCTTTCTGAAGGCCAAGGAAGATAAACGCAGGATTCTTGTAGAAATGTCAAGTTCAGGCTGGCAAGAGGGACAGAAATCAAAAACCCCAGGGCAGTTAGCAAAATTCATAAGCAGGGTGAGAATTTCAGGGACTTTACAGTCCTCAAAGGAAACAAGTTTCTTTGTTTCTTGCTCCCACCAAGAGCACGAGCGACCCACCTGCTGCAGGCAGAATGTGCCACCTTTTGCAGAATTTGGCCTGGTTTAGTGCCTGCTCTTGAGATGCTGATGATCTAAAAAAAGCACATTTTTTACATCTAAAGCAACAGCGATCTGGACTTGAATCCATAACAGCCAGTTCTTGCCTGGAATCTGAAAAAAATTTTTTTTAAAAAAGCTTAGAAATATGAATTTCAAATTAAAACCAGGAAAAAAATAAATAGCAGAAAACACTTTTATTTCTTGCTGAGCTTCTATTCAGTTCCTGCTTCCTGTGTTGACAGTGTAAGTTATACTTGGGCAGGAAAAAAAGGAGAAAAAGGAAGCCCACAAACATAATTGCAACCATGTCTAATTAGGCAGAGCTATGTAAATTTAGTGTTTCTACATGATTATAAATGTCAGGAGAGCCTTAGATAAGACATGAGAGTTTTGAGTATCTCTTGTGTACCTAGTCTAAAATGTCCTTATTGCTAATCCTATTCATCTGGAGTTGCTTCCTAATTAGAATATTTATGGGCTAATAAGGAGGTGAACAAGACACTCCAGTTCAGTTCCAAAGGTGAGAGTAGGGATTCATTAGACTCGGCGTCTCTGTTTTGATTGCTGTACAATGTAATTAACATTGTGCTAGACAATCATTTTAGATTTACCTTAACAACAGATGTTTAAGAAGATTCCTGTTGTTCCGTCTTTGTGCCTTGGTCTGCAGAAACCAAAAGCAGTGATGTCAGCAGCTTTGAGAGATTAGGGGTTCCTGGATGGTTTCTTTCTTGTTTTATTTTGTGAACTGTTTTGACCTCAGTCTGTCAGTTACTGATGTTTCTGAGTTTTGGCCTTGCCAGCTAAAAGTGAATCTGGTTTGCATATTTTATGAATTCGTGTTTTATAAATTTTATATCACTAGGACCTGCTTTATAGAAAATGCTTATTTTGATATTTTGGTGGTTTTTTTCAGAATTTTCACTTGCATGTCTGTAGCCAGTGACCTGATAGAAAACAGAATTTTTAAAGTCAGATAGAGTTTAGCTGGTTTTAAGTTATGCTACCATGAAAGTGCTGTGAAAGCACTGTGAGTGCCTCATGTTCAGTGTCTGACTCTCTTAACTTTTCTTCTGGAAGGTTTTTCCCCACCAGGAGCCCCACTGAGCCCAGGCACAGTAGCAGCAGCAGGAAAAATGCCTCCTGCATCCAGATTGAGAACCAGGCAATCCTGATTTCTACCCCACGGCGTTATAGACCTTACTGATCCACCACTGTGTGAGGATTTGGATGCTTCCTTAGTGGGATCATCCCCTCTCTTCCTCCTTGAGAAAGGGTCCAGTCCTTGCCCACCCATCCAGCCCAAGAGTTTGCAGAAGACATCTTCCAGATTTCTTCCTGCTGCCTCCTCTGGCCTTTGCAAGATGCTTTTTACTTCTTGCTGCCATAGCTCCCATTGTGAAGGGCCCCACAGCACAGCCGAAGGAGAGCTGCTCCTTCCCTGAGTCCCAGGGGGAGCTGGGAGGATTGCCAGCCCCAAACCCCTGGGGCATTTGCTGCTCAGGCCAGGGAAGCTGGGGACAGCTCCTGAGGCATTTTAGAAAGGACAAGACACAGAGTTTCTGTTCTCCCTCCCACATCTCTTTACTTTAAGCCCTACTTCTGTCTGCAGACCACATCTGAGTTCTGCAAAGCAATGGCCATAATAAATACAAATGCTGAATTGTCCCTTTATTTTTGTCCCTGCTGTGGCCGGTCTCAAAATCAACTCCTTTCCAAGGGCAAGCTGATCAAAGTGAAACCTGGGGGGCTTGATCTCCTCTCTCTACTTTCCTTTCCATACTGAGAAATGATCTGGTTTTCTGAGAAAACAATGTTCTGTGGCTTTAAAGGTGAGATCAGGAAAGTTGTTAAGATGTCAAGTCACGTTACTTCAAGTCTTCTCCATATAAATTACAGTGAGGTACGGTGAGCTCATAAATAATGATAAATATAGCAACATTCTACTGCTGATGGAAATCATTATCAGCCATTATCAACTTTAATTAATATATTCACATTATTCAAATCCAGGTAGAAAATGTTCTTTGGCATCAAGTCTAGAGGAATATGGATTGTGGGTTTTGTGCAGGTTGAAAAGCAGCTGGCAACAGGGAAGCAGGTCTGGGGAAATATTTTGTTTAGACTTAGGGTCCAGCACATTGATTGTCCCATAGTTGTCCCCCATTTTCCATGCTTGTGTGCAAGGGGTGGTAGATACCATGTTTTCCAGGGTTATTTCTCTCCTTGGAGCACTGGTCCTGCACCAGAAGAGCTTTCTGTTGTTTGTGGCATCTCAGTTGTCTCCGTAGCAACCAGGGTAATGCTGGGGAATACACAATTGAAGATGCTGAAGATGAGTACTGGTAGCAAATGTTCTTTAACATGAAAAATGAGTGAAAACAAACAGAAAATATGGGCTAAATAAACCTCTGGTAGTTCTAAAAGCAATGGTTCTCGAAAATTTCCATTAGGACTTAACAGCTCTTTAAATAAATAACCAGTATGTCCCCTTCCATCTGAGGGTTTCCATCTGTTGATTGTGTTTGTTTGCTTTTCTCCCATTTGGTGAAATCCCGAGGCCC
The DNA here is from genome assembly GCA_013400655.1 of Mystacornis crossleyi. NCBI lineage: Eukaryota > Metazoa > Chordata > Aves > Passeriformes > Timaliidae > Mystacornis > Mystacornis crossleyi. The sequence continues at coordinate 27,981 of VYZQ01055748.1, forward strand.
AGTCCTGCTGCACACCCAGCCCCTGGGTACGGGGCTGAACATTCCCTTCCCTTTGGAAAGGGATCTGAAAAACAACATCACACAAATGTACCCCACTTGCCATTCCAGCAGCAAACCCAGAAAACCCTGCATCCACACCTCCTGCTGCCCCTGGAGTGTGGCCAGAGGCCTGTTTGCAGCTTTCCAGGAGAGAGAGGAGGGTTTGTTAGAGCAGGAATTCCCTGTTTGTCCACGGTGCTCAGCCTGCCCCATGCAACTGAGGGTGAAGGGCTCTGCTTGATGCACACAGGAAAGCAGGTGGGAAAACTACCTGAAGAGATGCTCCTGCATCCATCTTATCCCTCTCTGCCCACCCCTGCCCTCTCAGCGTGCCAGGAGCCCAGCTCATGGCACCTCTTCACAGGCAGTGCAGAATGTCCGGGGTAATTCCCGTCCCTCAGACATGCACCTTCTAATGTTTAGACCGAAGACAGTGCCAGCCCGGGATGGTATTTTGTGTTCCAAAGAGAGTGGTGAAAATGGGATCTCTGTTGCTGTGTGTGGTGTTTTCAATGGGAAAGGCTCCCATCAGAGATTCCGTGGGCTAATGGCTTAGTCAGAGACCTTAATGACTCAAAGTAAGGACCTGTTGCAGCTGGTGTGAGATAGCACCTTGTTTCTGCTGTCAGATCATACATCTCTAAATCGGGACTGTTCTGACATTTCCTATGAGAAAAAAGAAATGAAAACTCTGTACAGCTCCCATTAACCAAGAGAGAGATGTAAACACTGCTGCTAGTGGGGTGAGATAAAACCTTTTCACTCTGGGACACTAATGTGAGTTCAACTTACGATAAAATTAAATACCTTTCATGATCTCACCTTACGCCGCACAGGGAGTTAATCCATCTCAAAAAATTCTAGTCACATGCTTATCAGAGCCTCCAGCTTCTTCTGGGAGAGACCAAGGACCAGAGTCCTCAATCCCTTTGCATTCTGCCCGAACAGGATGGTCTCACCACCTCCACATGGAGCCTGGCGTTACAGCCCTGCTTCTTTCTTGCAGTGAAGTACCTCAGCTTCTGGTTCTTCTACTTTCCCAGCATGGTTTTGTCTGAGAAGTGGAGGAAATACAGCAACACTTACACAACATTTCCTCAGTGTAAGGTCATACCCCTGAACCTGAGGTGAGCGGCTCCACAGAAGCTTAGCATTGCACATTGCTGCAGGAGTAGGAGAAATACTAATTTGCTTTGCCAAAAGTACACATCCCACCAGTATTTTGGAGAGTATTAAACTTAGAATCTCATCAGCTCCTTCTAAACCTGCTACAGGGCTAAGATGTTAAACTGGATTCTGAAGAAAATAGGGATGCAGTTCTGGGGATGTTTCCCTTGAGGTGTAGCGGCAGCTGAGATTTTAGAGCATGAACCACAGATGAGATGGTTTCATTTGAATTCCACATCACAACCAAAGCAAAAGTAGTTCATTTTGAGGGAATTTTTTATCCCACAGTGTCCCTTTTCCTTTGTAATTGCCAGAAATTACCAGTACTGGAATAAAGACTATTGTTTGCAGCTAACATAGCCTGAACGAATTCCAGCTCACACGTGGTACCCTGAAGTGGGGTAAGACACCCCAGGTTTATGGCAGGTGATGGGTGGCATGGAGCAGACCCTGTGGAGGGACTAAAGCACTGTAAATGCACACCCCAGCTTGTCTCACAGCAGTTTTTTTACCTACCCATATCCTTAGTCAGCAGTTACATTTTTGGACTGGTTCTGTCACTGAGCATGAAGCAATGAGTTGCTGCCCAGAAATTACAGTCAGTTTATTTACAGGTGCAAAAAGTTTCTTTTTGGAATAATTCTGCTCGGGGAACTGGTGCAACTCAGCAAAAGAACTGTCTTGCACATAGAAACAGGTCTGAGCTGAGGGTGGGGGAAAAGGAAGTAACATTGTGAGGGTGGATTTAATCAATACAGTTTTACTTCTGTGCATAAGGAAGGCTTAAAACTGCATTCAGCGTCTCCAACTGGACTCTCCAAATGGATGAATCCCTCTGGAAAAAGAGCCTTAATTCCTCTGCCTTTTCCCCATTTGAGGAACAGGAATAATTCTCAGCTTGCAGAAGTTTAATGAGTATGAATTTGTCAATATTTATGCCTACAAAGAAAATAAAATATGCTGGCATTATTTATAGCATTTCAGTAAGCTCGTCAGAGCAGCATCATATATGATCAGGTCATGGGTTAACAAGGATTAATTATCTTGTCAGAATTATGCTTTGCAATTTTTCATTTCAGTCTGTTACTTTTGAGTATTTGATAATGTAGCCTGCTAAATTCAGGGTCATTATGCTTCTTGTATGAAATTCAGCACTTCCCTACATAAATGTTTTTTAAGAGGAAATGTAGCCAGAATTGAAGAGGGCTGAAGTGCTGAAATTCCCTCTTGCAGCTAATAGCCAAGAAAATGCTACATTCCTCCAATTCTGTTACTGCAAGAATTGCATTTTGTCACATAAAGGTGGTTGGCAAGTTCCTCTTTCATACCTCGTGGCAATATGAAGTTAATTCCATATTACAGGAACCTGAGAGGTTGTCAAGGGGGTCTCTACAGTGCCAGTTCCTTTATAAAATTTCCCCTGATATGATGGAACCTGCCCCTGGTCACCTAAAGTCCTTTGACACCTGCAAAGATCCTGCACATCCCTTAGATGACAAGAAGCATAGAAATTAAATGCTGCTTGATTAAGGTCCTGATCTGGGAAAATGAAATTTTGGCTTCAATTATTGCAGTGGTTCGTGGCTGCTTCTCCATCCTCTTGTCATGCACAGTCACCAGGAAGGGCCCCAAGTACCCTTCCAAGGGTCTCCCTGTGCAGCTGGGACAATTCAGGATTATCAAAAATCCTCTGTGGTCTGCTCCCTCCTTTTTCAAATTAGTAAGGAGGGCATTTCATTTCACACTCCATCTATCAGTCTGCTTCTGCTGGAGCTCTGCTCTGGCCGGACCTTCTCCTGCCACTGACACGGAGCAGTTTTCCTCCGGATGGCAGCGGCTGCTCTCTTTGGAGTCTCACCTGGATGTGCAGAGACTCGGCTAAGGCAGATCTGATTAAGGCTGACAGGCTCAGTATGGGAAGGAAAACGTCCCTGCCCATCACAGCAGCTCTCGCAGTGGCACTCTGCCAGCCCGGCGTCTCAATCATTTCGTTTATCAGCAGTTTTTCAGTTTATCATGAAGTCATTTGTTCTTGTTCCTCCCTTGCCCAGGGAGGCCCTCTGAGCAGGCAGTACAGTGAGCTGTACTCTCCGGAGCAGAGAGCGGGTACCTAGAGGGCAGTGGAGCCCCACTGGACCACGGCACCCTTTGAAAAATGTCTGCGAAGCCTCTGAGTCACCAGAGCTTGGGGTTCAGACCTCTGAGTCACCAGAGCTTGGGGTTCAGGCCTCTTTGTGCTGATTCTCTGCTGGGTCTTTGGGTATAACTGAACCCAAAAGTGAGTTTGCCCAAATGCCCTGCAGCCACTTCCTACTGCAAACCGACGATGGGACAATACAGCAGTCAGTATTTTCCTGGGATCACAGTTTCTCATTCCCCAAAAGTTGTACCCCAGGGAGCAGTGAGTGCTGACGATCATCAGGAAGCTCCGTGGGAAGCCCTGTGCTGTTAATACTCTTCTCTGCAAATAGTTCTTTATTTTGGTGGTCTTGCTTTTGTTAGAGTACACATAATTACCCATTTTTGACTTCACTTGAATCCATTAATACAATGTTTAATTTAAAAAATCTTTCTTTTGTATTTGTCTAATACAGCTAGATATAAACATCAGGATCATTAGCTTGTAAAAAAAGATGAGATGCCTCCTTCAGAAAAGTATAGCACTTTATCCTCCATTAATCCTAGATCTTGCTCAGTGAGTGATTTGTACCACTGAAGTAATTGTAGCTGTGTAGCATTTGCAAAGTTATCACAAACTTTATTTCTGTCTTTTGCTGTGGACCTAAGTGTTTTTTCCACCCGATTCAGTCGGAATTGTAGCTCTTCTACACCAAGACTAGTACAACAGTCAAGTATTGAATCAACTGCACGTCTTTCTTTTCTGTGTGTTACATCTTTAACATTATTAATGTATACAAAATTAGCAAGATCAAATATTGCTCATGTTCAAATGCCTTTGTTTCTTGTCATGGGTCAGAAAAAAAAAAAATCCTTCACTCACAGGATAAGCTTTCAGTTAGTTTTCCCACAGCATTGGAGATCTTTTTCATTGCACCTGTTTTCATGTAGCCCTTTTCCAAGTCAGGAAACAAAGCCTTTGCAGGCAGAGCTGGTTTTGACAAAAGCCCCCTTTACTATTTCCAACTTCACAACCAAACTGAATTTCTTTTCCAGAAGCTGTCAATCACATTCTCCCTCAGCAAATCGATACAACATGACCCTGCCCACACTGGGTGAAACAGCTCTTAAGAGAAATACAATAGGGAGCATCTCACATTAATCTCTTCTCTGTTATTTGACTGTTTTCCACTAACCTTTCCTTCTGCCAGATTTAATTATATCAGCTGCTTTTGTGGCTATAACCTGTTCCTTCACTGTTTGGACATTCCCTTCAATTCATAAGGCACATATGATGTGCAGCCAGCAGGGACTTAGCCAAGCTATTTCCTTAAAATAATTCTCAGCAGTGAGTAACAAGTGACACCAAAGGAGTTTATTTTATCCAGACCATAAGGAGTCAACACAGTACAGATGCCCCAGACTTGTGTTGTGCTCCTGACTGCCAATAATTTTAAAATCCGGGATCTTAGTGTTGTACATGCCACATGTATACGTATAGGATTAGACAAAATGGTTTGAATATATTACATTCATTTTGGTTTTTTAGTTGCTGCACTGATAGGTTTTAAAAAAACCTCATGTTCCTCAGAATAAAAAGGTCTGGCTACAACTGTGGTGTCATGAGTGTGGAATTTCAAGCTTATCTGCAGAAATGAGACCAAGTATAAATAATGAGCAATATTATGAATATTTATTCACCTACACTGATCCTCCTGATGATCTTTTTCAAGCTTCCAGCCTGACAGAGCTTAAAGAAGGCAGTTTTACCTGAATTGTGAAAGGTTTTTCTTCCTCTTTCTAATCAAGCGTGATATACCAGAAAACAAATCAGGCTGATAAAAACAGAAGTCAGGCTTACAAGAAAAACAGCTGTAGCAGCTAAATGGCTTAAAGCAGAGAAAGTCAGAAAACAGCATGTGGGGCTAATGATGGGTGGTTTTCAGGTTTCAGAATACATTAAGGCATTCTCCCTATTTATTAAATTGCTCTGGCAGCATTTGACAGCAAAGGTTTTGTGGATTATAGGAGTGCAATGGACATAACTAGGATATTTTTTTTATCCTACAGCCTGGCCTTTGGGTAATCACCAAGAAGTTACACGCTGTAGGAGGAATTTGCTTGCACAAGTCCAAAGAAGGTTGTTTTTTACTTTAAAAAAAATGTTTCTGAGATTGTTGTTTACTTTCCCTTCTCTGCCTTGAGATTTTGAGTTTTTTCTGTCTCAGCACTCACTCCTTTTGTCAGTAAGTGGCAGAAACCACCTGGAAGCAGCATCAATTTACTTCGGCATATTTACCAAAGGGCACCTCTCTGCAGCACCAGTTGCTGTGTGACCACCCAGACTTTGAACTATTGCTCGTCTCTCCCTGCCCAAGAAAAGCCAAATGTAATTTCATGGTTTTACAGAAGTTGCCTCAGCCAAAAGTTAGAAGGCTTATTGTTGCTCAGGTCTCCTTTTAAGTGCTGTTTGTGAGATGACCTGGAATCTCTGGGGCATGAAGGCTGGAAAGTGTTGATGGGAGTTGGGTCGGAGCTTGTTCCTGTTCTGGGAGATGCAGATGGACACCAGCTCTGTGCCAGTGCCCCGTGCAGAGGGAAGGGGCTGGAGATGGGAGCTCTGCAGCCTCCCTCATCCCAGTGGCCAAATGCTGCAGCCAACAAATGGGTTTCTATTCTCACAGTTAGATATCACTGTTAGATAAGAAAGAGTTTTAATTTCATTTTCAAGTGTTATTTTCAATTTCTTTGACTCACAGAAAAATTAAATCACCTGCTAAAGGTCACTTGGGGAGGGTTTGGTAAAATGCTAAAGAAATCCAGGTCTTCCAAGCTGCAGCCTGCAGCCTTAATCACAGCCCTCCTCTGTTTTGGCACGGTGGCTGTAGTCAGAATCTAAATACATTATCCAAGATATTCATCACATCTCTTTTCTTTTAATGAAATTTATCTGTAGCTCACTGCCATCTCCCTGCATGACTGTCAGAAGCAGGTAATTCAGTTTCCTTATTTCTCTCCTGCTTCCTTGTGGACCTACATCTGATCTGGAGTTGGGATCACTGAAAAGAGAGATGCCCATTTCTAGTGATTCTGTGATTCTAATGTTGGTGTTAAATGAGAGAACCATAGGAGAAGCTCATTAACTGACAGTTTTTCTAAACAGGAAAATTTATATTATCTGAGGACAGAGATACTGTAATAACAGTGTTTCTGACAATAATTTTGATAATAATTCTAATAACAGTTTGAAGTCAGCTCATAGCACCAGAGTAACTTCATTCAAGTTTTGACAAATGCCTCTGCTCAAATACCCGGTAAGAAGTGTTGTGGCTTCTCTGGGCCCGCCGCTGCAAGTCGAAATCTAGAACAAGTACCAGGTTAATAACAAACCCTGCCGTGCTGTTAACCTTGGACACAGCACACTTGTAAACGTGCTGCTGCCACCAGGGCTGGCCAGCTGGGGTCAGAGCCTGGCAAACCCTCTGCAAGGTGTGTTTGGGTCACTTTAAAGTTTTGGTGGATGTATTTTCCCTGTAGGCCCCTTTCTTTGGGCAGAAGTTGCCGCATTGAAATTCCACATTTTCCATTGCAGCTTGGGTATTTTTTCAAAATCTTGATAGCCCAGGCTCAGTGTCTAATCCCTTAGGGGTAAAACTCCGAAAAAAAGAAAAAAGTATCTATCTCAGATGAATGTAGTTGCAGCACATTGCACTCCAAGCACCTCTGTTCAGTGTCATACAGCCCTTCCTATGCACAGCATTACTGGCACCAGGCATCGTTAAAAGAATCACTAAAATGATCCATCAGGATCCCCAGTCTGTGTTACCATTTCCAGTTATTTGTCTGCTGTGGGTAGGTTTTGTTTCTTTTTCTTTTTTCTTTTTTTCTGGTTTTGTTTTCAGGGTTTTTAGTGCTTGGAGTTGCTGTTTCTGCGCTTCCCCGTGTATCCCTGACAAGTGGCAGGTCGCTCTCGGAGCTGAGATGCTCAGTCAATAGCCCTGCTCCTGGAGCTGTTCAGCAGCATCCTGGCGCTCACCAGGAGATGAGGTGGATGAGCAATTCTGTTTGCTTCACAGACCTTTCTGTCTGGGAGGCTCCAGGGAGATGTGGCCGGGATGCTGGGAGGCTTTTGGGATGCCTGCTGGGGTCTGCTCTGTACCTAGTGCAGGAAAGGTTTCCACTTCACCACCTCCCCTGTCTGAATGACACAAGAAAAGGCAGCCGTGGGCAGCAGCCACTGAACTGTTTGGTCTCACGCTACTAAAAGGCCAAACAGAGTAGACTCCTGAAAGGCTTTCTGACATTCTTTGATGTTGTAACCTCTGTGTGATAAAAGATCATATTCGCTTTATTTCAGGTGACTCTTAAAGCACTTCCTCGTGCTTTCATAGGAAAGCTCAGCTTGCTAGTGCTCGGTGTTGTACCCACCACCAGAGGCTGTTTAGCTTTCAGAAGCTGCCATATGAAAGAGGAAATAGCTGCTAAAAGCTGGAGCAGGTCCCATTTACGTTTGTGTGGGAGATTCAACACCCACCCCGAGAGAAGGTGGAAAACCTAATGGTGTGTCTGGTGGTTCCAAATGGGTTAAAAGGTGTAAATTGTAACACATTAATATACTACCATCAAGTGCAGTAGCTTAAGAGAGGATGAGTTGTATAAGGTTTGAGATCCCCCAGGTTACAGGTCCCAGGTGCAGAGTGGGAAAGTGTTAAAAAGAAGTTTAATTATTGGTTGTTAATCAGGCTGCCAGGAGAAACCCATTAAACGTGGGTGTCAGTATGGCTCCAGTGCCAAGTGAAAATCCTGAGCTTGGCTATGGACCTGGATTTGTATCAGAAAAAATGGGGTTTTTGGTGAGTGGAACAGCTCCTGCACACTGGAGGTGTGGATGAAACTGCTGTGGGTGGTGGGACTGAGGCTCTTCCTGACACAGAGGAGTTCATTGGTATTTGGGTGGTGGCCGGTTTGGTCAGAGGGTCACAGAACTACACAGGCTCTGCCCAGCACATCACAGGCCAGGGTGTCACAGCAACACCTTTGCTAGGAGGAAAGGCAGCCTGGTGAGCACGGGGCTGTTCCCAGCAGAGTAAACTGTGCCTTGCTGGACAGGGACAGGCCAGCACTGCCTGTGCCTGGGGCTCTGCCAGCACAGGTAGCTCATAAAATCAAATACCCCAGAGGCTTGTGGGGGAGTTTGTTTATTTGTTTTTAAATCCAGGCTCCGGTGCAGTATTTATTAAAGGTGTGTTTGCCATCTCTGGTACTCAAAAATGTGAACATCAAGTCTTCACTAGCATGCAAAAAAATTATTTAGAAAACAAATCATAAGAACATCTCATATTCATCTCATTGATATTATAAAATTAAGGGGAGATGAAAAAAACATAGATATAAAAAAGATGTGAGGATAACCACGGGAGGAAATAGAATTTAGATTTTCTATCTCCTTCACCAATAGCTTCCTGCTAATACATCCTACATCCTGGTAACCTTATTTGCTTTACCAGACGTGATGCTAAAATTAGTTAGTCATACATTTCTCAGGAAGTAGTAATTAATTGGACAATATTTGTACAGAGCTTTGGAAATGTAGGTCCTAATTTTGCAAACCCTTTGTCCATAATGCAGATTAATTTAATCACATAATTACTGCATTTCTGGACTTTGGTATACACAGTTCCCCAGCTCGTGTGTGATGTATAATAATTGGCTGTGTAAATTGGCAATAGCCACATTTCTCAAATACTGTGTGTGCACATTTGAAAATTGGGATCACAGGTAGCACTCCATTACTAGGACTTGATTTTAAAATACTTTGTTCTTTTCTACTCTGTCTCTGAATATGATTTACTCTTGTTTATACCCTCTCTCAGCAAGACTGTGCTCAGCTGAGCCAGGGATTTGAGCCGGCACTTTCCATGCCAGCCTCTGTCTCGATGGGGAGAGCCACTTGCAATAACTGTAATTTTGTTTGGGGCACCTGGTCCTTTGTGTGTGCCAATGGCATGGGCTGGTTCAGTGATAATGATCAGTGTTAAGCCTTACACCATTTTCACATGAACATTCTGTGCTATTTGGACTGAAAGGGGTTTTCTTCTTTTTCTTTTTAGAAAGTTGTTTGTACACAGAGAGTGCTGAAAGATCTGCCTTCTGCTTTAGCTCAATTTTTCATAATTTCTACCTAGACCAAGACGATTTAGCCCTAATTTAATACATTCTTTTGAACGTTTTTCTCACCAGACCCTGTGTTAGATTGCTCCAGCATCTCACTCCTTTAGCGGTGAAGGACCTACTAATTTCCAGCCTAAATTTATTCATGGCCGGTTAATACCCATTTGTTCTTGTGTCAACATTGTCCTTTAGTTTAAATTGCTTCTTTGCCTTCCTAGTGTTTATCCTCCTGATGTTATTTATAGACAGCAATCATATCTGCTATCAGCCTTCATTCTGCTAGACCAAACAAGCCCAGGCTCTTCCAGGCTCTTCTCCCGTGATGGGCTCTTCAGTGCCGGCACCTGGTTGGATCTGGGGGGCTCAGCAGTGAGCACAAGGGCCTGGACTGTGCTCAGCATTCCGATGAGCCCTGGGTGCTTGGCACAGGGAGTCAGCATTGCCAGATGTGCAGTGCTGAGTGCACTCAGGGTGTTTGCCAGCGGCATTCGTGCCTTGCTCGGCAGCAGGAAGCTGGTGGGACGTGGGGACAGCCCTCTTTCCATGTATCCAAAAAAAAACACAACTTCCAGGAAAGTTTTGTTTTATTAGTGCCTTGCTGCATTATCCTGTACTTTGTGCTATTAAATCACATCTTTCTGTTATCTAGTTGCCCTTTTTCGAAGCTGCCATTCCTCCTGCACTGCTAATGTTTTAACCAAGCCCTAGACTAATTCTCCATTAAACAGCTTAACGAATTTCTTCAACTAATTCCCATCTTCTGGAATTTAGCTGATGTGTTTCTTTGGGGAACTGTATCAGATGATTGACAGAAGAGCAGACAGATTAGATCTGCCACAGTTCCTTTAATTATTCCTTCCTTCATAATTTTTTCCTTCAAAAGTCCTTCTTGGTTTTTAGGTCAGACTAAAAGCTCTGCACTTACCAAGATGAGTTTTTTCCTTGGCTGGAGTCGAAGCAGCACACTTGCTTTGCTGTAGCATGAAGATTTGTTTGATTTATTAATAACACTTGCCACAGGACCTCCCACAGGCTTCATTGGGTCTGGGTTTTTAGCCTAGACCCCCTTGGGCCACAGGCTCATTTCTTGAGCTCTGCAGCATCACCATCAGAGCAAACATAATAAATGTTAGGACCATTCTGGTTTACCTCTATGCCATAGTTTCTGCCCTGTGCTATTTAAAATGTCATTTTTGTAAAGAAAGAGAATAGGAGAATTATTTTGTATGATCAAAATGCCATCGAGAAAATGTCTCTTGTGCTTGGGGACATGAGGCTGCTTTTTCTTTTTTTTTTTTCCTAATAGTCGTAACAATAATAATACTATTAGGACAACAAACTGAGATGCCCCTGGAGATGATGTGACAAATTGGAAGGACATGCTGAAATTGAAATTGATTGAATAGTTCAATAAAATCAGCTTAATGCACAAAAGCAAAAAGATTAGCTAGAGAAAAACAAAAAATCAGTAATTTGTTATCTGCTGGGGCCAATCTCACTGGAGATTGTATTAGTTATAAACTAAAACTAGGCACTTGAAAGGAGCACCCTTATATGCCCACAGTGCTGGAGCCTTTCAGATGGAGCTGGATGTGGACGGCCACCACGTGCCTGAAGGTTTGGCAGATCAGATCTCAGACAGTTTCCATCTGGTGGACTTGGCACTGTTGGCTTTATGGCTGGACTTGATCTTAAAGGTCTTTTCTAACCTAGATGTTTCTATGGTTTCATATGTCTGAGTTCTGTACAACTTCCCACACCATTCTCCTTGTCAGAATCCACTCTTGCTCTAAACACAACAGTTCTGTGTTCAGTGGATGGAAGTCAGTGCAGCTTTGGGGGTGTCTCTAGGATTCCCCCAGCAGCTCACCTGTGGTGTGTACCTGATGGCTGCAGCTGCCTCTGGTATCCTGAGATACCATCCTTCCCTTCTGCCCGTCCTTCTGCATCAGTTCTTCATGGCTGCTGCATTTGCACATTACTAAATTCCGGCCATTTTCCTTCTCCTTTCTTTTTTGGTGTTGTATGATCTGATGGATATCTTTCCTTTAAACTTCTTTAATTTCATGTTCTGAATTTGTGCGGGGTGGTTTTTATTAACACTGTGCTACAGAGCTCAGTGAACGGTGCTTTGTTAAATAAAACAACTCTGTTGTAAACCTGGGATCTGTGAGTACACACACACACACGTACACACACGTGTTTTTCTCATTTACGTGAAATCTGATTGCTGCTACTTTTTAAAGTATCCTCCCCACTTCTGTGATTTAAACCTTCTGTGATATAAACCAAAGTATTTGGCCTGTTAGGAAATACTTCCATCAGCCTCCCAGGTTGTCTATAACAGAGCATAAGGAAGGAAAAGCTAAATATGAAATAGAAATTACATTCACTAATAAGGACCTTTCAGCCTTGTGCAGTGCTTTACAAATGGAGTAATGAATGGCACCTTCTTGCGTGAGGCAAAACAAGGGCTAACAATAGTTTCTCCCTCATGTTTTATTATACAAGATAGGAAGAGATAATGAAAGTGCATTTCCATAATATATTCCAGTTGCAGGGTGCTGATGGATCCCTGAGTGTGATGTCTTGTCAATTTAGCAGGTCAATTAAAAGCCCTGGAATCAAGATAAAACTAAAATGCAGAGCTCTTATTCTGGCAATTCAGAAGAATTAAAGAATTGGGCCAATTAAAGCACTTCAAGGGTGTTTATGTGGAAATAGAGAGACCTAACTGACCTAATTCTTGTCCTTTGAAATTTCAGAGAACATTTGACATTTTACACACAGTTGTAGCATTGGCACCTTGAAGGAGCAGCCCTGGGTACCTGAGCTGTGTTCTGGGAGTAGCTGGTCTTTCCTTGCATCAAAGTCACTCCACTTGACTTCACAAAAAAGCTTTTCCTGTGTAAAATTCTGCCTCTGCTTGGTTTCCACACCCTTGGGGCTCTCTGATGTGCCACCTGCAGCTTTAAGGAACAGGCTCGTGTTGAGCTTTCGGCTGGGTCCTTCCCTGGTTCTCATGCATCCCTTCGCCCACATTTCAGGAGAGGAGCTCTGCTTTCCTATCTGCCTGTAAAGTGCTCTGTGAGCACAACATGTAATCAATAGTAAATTCTGCAGATCTAAACGAAAATTTATTATGGAGGCCAGTTGTAAAGATCAGGAGACCTTTCTTGGTTTAGGCAGATGTTCCTAAATAAAGAGACATCCCAGGGTGATGTCTGCACATGCAACATCAGATGGCCTCTCCTATTTTATTCAGGTTTATTTTCCAGCTGCGTTGACTTACAGCATCCCTTAGAACTTCACTGTGTGATTTTTATGGCTGGCTCTGTTTTGCCTTTGAGAGCTGTGTTGTAGGGGGTGCTCAGGAATTTAAAGTAGTTCTGCTGAACTGCAGTTTATTGCACTGAATTATTTTTTTCTTCCATACTGGACTTAAATTCTCCTTATTTACTGAGATTGTGTTAAGGATTGAAACACAGGGAGCATTTTAATGCTTTGTGGGCATCAAACTGTGTGAGCAGAACAAGCTGGAGGGCTGCCAGGCAGTGTTGATGTCAATTTTGGGGGTATAATGTTCTTAGCAATGTTTTCAGTGAAAACACACGAGCAAAACTTTTACTGGTTTTCAGAAGACAGAAGCTAATGTTGCAGAAAATGCTTAAAATTTAATAAAAATGTCAGCTTCAACCAGGGAATATTGCCCATAAGACTTTTATTTTCCCATGAGACAGGTGATGTCCACCGATCTATGTAAAAATCACTCCCAAAACCTTGCAGTAAATTTTATTGATCTTGGTTTTTACTAACATTTTTAATCCAATTAACTTTTTAGTCTGCTTAAAGAGCACACTTGTATATGGAAAATAAACCAAGGCATTTTACAGGGTGCGTTTTTGTTTCTCATCTTTTCCTTTTCTTCTTTTTTTCTTTTTCCCCAGAAAGTTCAGCAGTACATAGTCATTGTTCAAGCAACAGATATGGAAGGAAATCTTAACTATGGTCTCTCAAACACGGCCACAGCGATCATTACAGTGACAGATGTGAATGACAACCCCCCTGAATTCACGACCAGCACTGTGAGTATCAACACATCAGCAGGGTGATGCATGGACACGATGTTTGGAATTCATGGATGTGGATATCGGCTGTCTCTCCGAGCTGGTTGGGCAGATGGGAGGAACTTTGATGGATAACTGTGGAATAAAGACTTTCAGGGGGGAAAATAAAAAAGGAAAAGACTGATTCATGAAGCAGCAAAAATATTTGGTGACCGATTGGGCCAAGGCACTGAAGGAGCTGAAATAACGTGGCAGACAGCCCATGTCTGATTGCAGCAAAGAGGATGCAGTTGTTTCACAGCAATTGGCTCTAGACATATCAGAGTTATTAATACTTCAGAGTGAAATCCTGAGCAGTGAGAGGTATTTGGGGTTTATAGCTTGGATATGATTTCAAGAGGGCTGTAAGTACTCTAAATGGTAACAGGTAAAATTTGTATTTCACTGATAGCTCTAACAGATGTATTTGTGTGTGCTGGCAGTAAATGTGTAGAGATTCTTCAGTACATCTGGTTTTAATCAGGTAAAGATTTTTCGAGTTTTTTATTAGCACAGTCTTCTTCTGTTCTGTTCTCATGTGCTCCAAGGTATTGCTGGGGAGGGCAAGGGTGGAAAAAACAGATTGGAAATGACAAATTTTTAGAGCTGGTTAAGGTGAAAACAAAGAATTGATGTGGTCTGGTTCATTCCAACCTTCATAATCCGTAGATGTGGAACATCTGAAATATGCATAGTAAGTTTGAAAATCACAGAGCAGTGCAGAGGTCTGTATGCTAATAAATGAGAAATGCTCGTGTACCCCCTGCCTGTATTCATATGAGGGTCAACAAGGAGCAGTAAGTGATGTATCTTAAATGGACATCAAATCTTTACAGATACAGAAGGTCTAACTTCTTTGTGCTCAAGTCACTGAACATCCTTGGAGGAATATTTTTATTATTTATATTATTCTGAATTTTCATTCCATCCCAAAGGGTCTCTAAATATTTATTAGCATAGTTCCAAAGTTTCCCCTTAGTTATACTCTTACAAACTGCGGGTATGTCGCAGAACTCAAGGAAGTCATGCAGAACCCAGTTTATGCCTCTGTGGACCCAGGCTGGATCCATGTCAGCTGTGGAATCTGGGTCCTTCCCTCCCATTGCCATCAGGAGCTCGGCTTGGGCCTGTGGTGTGCTCAGCTCCCAAACACTGCCCACATTTTCTAATGAAGTGACTTGGACCTGGCTTCTAAGAAGAAAGGCACTAAATTCCTCTTGAGTCACCACCCAACACGTTTTCAGGTCTGGGCATCAATCCGCAGGCTGTGCTGCTGCTCCAGTGGATGTAGCAGCACGTGTGTGCTTCATGTCCATCATGGATGCTCCAAGCTTTGTGTTGTAAAGTTGTGGTTAAATATCCCCTTCAGTATGGTACGGTTATGAAGACCCATAAAAATACAGCACAGGTCTCGGATTCTGTGGTCCTTTCTCCTGCCAGGACAGGATTATTCTCTCTGGAAGGAGGTTTGTGTCTGTGGGGCCACGGGACCTTGCACCACAACTCTGCCGCAGCTCCCTGGAGTGTGTGGGGGACTTTATTCTGCCAGGTAAATACTTCTCTGCCCTCCATTTGAGTGAAAAAGCAATGACATCTAGTGGCCGTGTCACTTCAGCACCGGTTGTTCACATGACCCAGGTCGCCTGGTCCTTGTCTCCAAATGCAAATTGGGAGTTGAGGTTTTGGGGAGCTGGGTGAGCTGGGTCAGGGTTACTTGCATGAGGACACTGGTGCCTTCTGCAGGGCAGAATCCCTCCAGATGTGGTGTGTTTTAATGGCTTTCCAAAACGCTCCTCAAAGCTGATAATGGAAATTTGCTTTCAGGTGAATTCTGAGTATTTAATGTCTTGGAGTGTGTTAAACCTAGAAGGAATAAAAGCCATCAAGAGAATTACCCATAGAATTGTGTTAAATGGATTAGAAAATGCTACTCTTCCTCTAAGCAGAGTTGATGTGTACCATTATTTCTCTAATTTCAATCACCAAAGAAAGAGTTTTGCAAGGGCCAAAGGGCTTTACACAGTGGCACATGGGACTTCTCTATAAAGAGTTGAAAACCAAGGGTGTTTTACAATAATACTTTCTGATTCTATGGAAACAAATATCCTTGATATACTCCCGGGAATAGCCAGGCTGAATTTCATGTGAGTATGAAAGTATAATATGCTTTTTCCCTTACTGGCAGAGAGAGCAGCATCAGGCTGATGAGTTTCTTTAAGCCTGAGCTGCATCTCCTCGCTGTCCTCAAATAGTCTGATCTGCATTTTAACGCCTCTAAAAAAGAATAGCAAAAATCACTTTCCAGGAAATCTACAGCTCCTCAGAGAGTAAGAAAGCCCATGGTCTCTTTTAAATCTGTGGACTGTTTGGAGAGATATTGTATATTTTTACTTTAAATAGTTGTATTGAGATGCTGCTGTAAAAACAAAAATAGGCTGAATAACTGAAACTGTGGCTTGCTCTTGGCAAGCTGCCAGACGAGAGGAACTCAGGAGCTGTATTCATCCCAGACAGATACAAAGGCCCACCCTATAGCGCTCCTAAATTACCTGTCATTCAGCCAGGGTGGTTTTCGACTTAATCGTTTCTGGATGGGAATGTAGCTCAGGAGGACACTGCACCACGCTGGTGTCACAGCTCATGTATTCAGCAGCAGGGATTAATGTTGCTGTGTAAAATTTAACAACGGGATGGGAGAGAGGAAAACAGCCGCTGCGATGGTTGAGAGAGTCAGGGCACGTCTGTAGCTGAGCACAGGGCAGCAGGGGAGAGGCTGCGTGTGTGGACCATGTGGAAGTTCAGACACAGGCACAGGAATGCCAAAATGACACATCCAGCAGAGTGGGTGACCTGCAGAGGTGCGTTGGTGAATGAACATCCAAAATACCTGATGGGCTGGCATCAAAGTGTAGTGCTGGATGAGAAGTGGTAAAAGAGCGATAAAATTACAAAGATCCTTAAAAGGTACAAAATGAAGATACCTCAGTAAAACTCCAGAATGCCTGGGTGCCTCCATACAAATTGATGTCAGTGGGTTTCACATCCCTTGGCCCACCACCTGAAAGGCAGGGGAAAAAGCAGCCCCGCCTTCTCAAACAAAGGGTTCTGAAATTAGATGAGAGGAAGGAAATCAGAGTCTCTGGATGAAACAATTTGGAACTCAAATCTGCTCTCTAAGGCCAGTCTCCATCAGCATAGCCAGTCCTGATAGTCGTGACCAGTCCTACCTGCACCGAGCTGCAAGGCACTGGGGTGCAGCAAGGCCAAGGTGCTTCCTCTGGTCCTCTCCAGCTCTTTCTTGTGCTGGTGAATGTTTCACTGATCTGCCCTGCTACCTGTGCCTGTGCTGAGAAGCATCAGAGAGCAGCCAGCAGTGGGCAGATGTCTCCTGAGAGACACCACAAGAGTGGAGCATCCCCTGAAATGTTGTAAACATCACAGGCAGCTGTTTGGGGCATTTTTAGTGATTTAATGCAGGACTGTGACCCAGGGAATGCTCTTCTGGCTAGATAAGGGACTTCAGCCTGTCCATAGTGTCACGTTCTTCATGGGACATTGTTGCTTGCAAAAATAAATGGAGGCAGCTCTTCCCTCTGCCAAAGAGGAGAGGTAGCACTGACTCCTTGGTGTGCCCAACCAGCCCACGCCCACAGGCTCTGGGTCAGATGCCATAGAAAAAGGGATTTTAAACCCCCCCATGCCCAGTTTTCCATGGCTCTTTGAGAATTTTTAGCTGTGCTCATTCAATTCTGTGGAACTTTTGGTGGAGTTTGAATCTGCCAAGTCACCTGCTGTTGTAAAATATCGAGATTTTAACTGGACTGTGTTACAAAGGCTGTGTAGGAAGTTTTACTGGAAAACTGGCTCTCTTACTGTTGTAAAATAAAGGTATCACTGTGCCCTCCATTATCCAGAGTCCTTGTTACTCATAACAGGGTCATGTCCTCTGACATGTCTTAATTATGGGGAAATTCCTCAGTCTCCCTTTAAATATTTATCTCCTGTGTGCAAGTGAGTTGTGGTTTTTCTATATTAATATAGATCCGCAGCCTCTGGGCAGATGCTCACCTCAGATACAGGGAGTGCAGTGAAATTAGTGTTGGTATTTCAGAGATTAAAAGTCAGCTGAGACAGAACAATGCTGGATAGTCTCAGGTGAGGTTTTATGTAAGATTCAAGCATCTCTCTTGCTCACAGAAGGAACACCTTTAATTCCAGTGGAATCTTTAATTCCTCTCAGGCAGGATGCCCTTTCCAGTCTGACCCATGATACTGTTAATAGCCATCCAAGGATTTCCATTTTGTCTGAGAAAATGCATAATCAGAGGGGAGGAGAAGTGAAAGAAATCCGTGCCTACACTTGACTCATACAAAGTCTATTTTTATCATATTCAATCAGGAACAATCAGGCGCAGAGAGGAGACGCAGTTGAATTTGCATGATCAGACTTCTGTGTCTGAAATGTTAATTAAAAGTTATTTTAAATTTGCCTACTGTGCAGAACTTGTTTTTATAGTAGCCCATGTAAGGAAAATATTATTTCACAGGGCTAAAGTGCTCATGATTACTTGAGCTTGTGGATTCTTGAGAAAACCTGCCTGGCAATCAACCTCTCAAAAAAAAAAAATTTTTTTTTGGAGGGGGTGCAGAAAGAAAAGGAAGAAAGAAACTGGGCTATTCAAGTTCTTTAAGCTCCTGAGCCTTAGGAGGTCTTATTTAAAGCTACTTTAAAATTTGCCCTTTGGCACTGCTTTGAGAATCTCCTTTTCCAAAGCTGAATCCGGGAGTCTGTTTTAAAGAGGCAGCTCTAGGACAGCATCCTCTTCCCTGCCTCGCTGGCTAATCCTGACACTGACACCAGTTAGGAACAGCTCCAGAGGTTTAGGACTGGCCTGTTGGAATGGGTGGGTGCTTCCCAGTTCGCAGGGCAGTGGTGGCATTTGCTGGCCTGGGAGAGGCCGCCTGGCCAAAAACTGGCTGAACTCAAAGCTGAGTTGCTGGTCTGGAGTAACGGGAATTCAGAGAGGCTGTGCTGGAGCAGGAGGGATGTGTTGCTGGGTAAGGTTAATCTGCTTACAACATGGACTTGGCTGATCGGTGAAGGAGCGGGTCCGTGTTGCAAGCACATTGAGGAAAGCAGTTCTTTCCAGTTTTTAACTGGCCTATTTAATTAATATTGTCAGACCAGGCTCACCCCTGGCTGCTGCAGTGAGGCTGAGTTAACCTGGCTCGTGCTGGGCTGGATCAGGCAGCACTGGAATCTGCAAAGAGCTCGGCGCTTCCTGAACAAAAGAACGCGGAGAGAGACCCAAGTTAAAAGGGCTTCTTGGTTTTGGCACCACACTGCCAAAAACGTCTGACCTTTGTCTGCGCAGGTGTCCTGGTTCCTCGAGTAGTGTGGGAGATGTTAATGAGCCCACTCTGAGAAGTGCTTTGGAATTTGAGAGTGAAGATGTTCTCACAGCATCGCTGCCATGCTGGCATTGTCCTTTACCAGAAATAGTTCTTCCTTCTCCCGTTCTGATGTTTCCTTCCCATTTTCTCTCCCCTCTCCCCCGTGATTTACTAGTGTACATCATTCTGTGAAGCAGAACAAGCCAATATCCTCCAACTCCTTACACTTTTCAGCTTCCCATCCCTGGTTATCTTGCTAACCCTGCTGTCCTCCACACTCGGCTCAGTTTTCATTCTTCTGACCCAATTTGGATATAGTAATCCAGTTTCAGTGCCTTGAACAAGGGCACAAGTATTTCCTGTTTGACAGCCATGGTGTAGCTCTCACTTAGCCTCCTGCTCTGTAAACTTGCCAAAATTGTGGAAACAAAGCAAACAAGCATAACCCAAAATTGTATTCCCTGTTCTGTATGCATTTGTTCTCACGTTCACTGTTTGTTTGAGGAGACTATAGCTGTGCTGCAACCTGTCCAAGAGCAGCACTGCACAGAAATAGCTGACGTGAACTGTAAAAATGTGACTTTTTTGCAGGTGGGGTGAATGCTTTGCCTGGGCTCCAGCCCCCGCAGTCAAATCCTGCTGAGCTCCATTTTCAACAATGAGTTTCAAAATAGCAGGGAAAACCCTCAGCTTTTCCTTCAGGCTGAAAGATTGTGACTTCCAAGTGACTGGGATGCAAAGATAAATAGGTCTGCTTTGGAGAAATGGTATTTAATGGCTGTAGGAAACCAAAATCAGCATCCATGTCAGGCTGCCTTGGGGTTTCCTAAACACATTTATAGGCAGATGTACCCAGAAGCGTTCAGAACATGGGAGTGTTATGAGAAATCCCTTTTACATGCATGCTCATGTTTTACAAATTAATCTTACACTGTGGAGGGAGAACCCAGCAGGACAGGAGTGGGATGTCACTGGGATTTCCTGCAGACAGAAATTCGAACCAGGATGCCTCCGAGGGCTTCCTAAAAAGAGATCTTACGAGGCTGATCCACGAACAGCTAGTGCAAGTGGGTAGCTTACTCTCTCCCAGGACCTTGGCACATGTCCATCTATCTCCTCCTTGTTCCTAAACCCTGGAAAAGATCAAGGGCTTAAATCTTGAGCACTGTGTGCATGATTTGCCAGTGTACAGAGTAAAGCTGCGTCTGTAGTTGTCCATTCAGAGCTCACTGCCCCCGTCACTACACCTGTGCCATTCAGAAAGTCTGCAGTGACATTTGAATGTAGATTAGCCCGGATCATACAGCATTTTCAAATCATCAAAACTGCGCCTGTGGCATAATTTAGAGGCAGTTGTCACAAGAGGCAGAAATCAAGTAGATTGCACAGGTCAGAGCTGGCAAGGGGAAAGACCAGGTGCTGTGGTAAGGGAATGTGCAGGACTGTGTTGTTTTACAACTGAAGACAAACCCAGGAGTTCTGTACAGTCCCGCAGACAGGCTTT
Organism: Mystacornis crossleyi; assembly: GCA_013400655.1. NCBI lineage: Eukaryota > Metazoa > Chordata > Aves > Passeriformes > Timaliidae > Mystacornis > Mystacornis crossleyi. The sequence goes on from VYZQ01055748.1 coordinate 48,480, forward strand.
ATTGTTAAAAATCAATTATGCTTTCATGGAAATTCCCAGATGACTGTGTTCACTTGCAATTTTCCAGTCAAAACGAGGCTCAGCCAAGCTACCCAGCAAAGCCTGGGCTGTTATAGAGCTGTCATCCTCTAACTGAAATAAATTATTATATTCAAGTGAATCGAATGTACCCAGTAGCATTTGGTACATGAACATCTCCCTAATTCTGTGTGCATTTCCATTAAATATATAGTCAGTGAAGTCTTAAAAACCACAATTCAGTCTATTTTTCCTAAATAAGACCCCAGTGCTTATAAATTGAAATGGGCTTTCTGCCTCTTGTTGCATGTCCCGGTGAAAACCTTTGCCATGAACAATGAATTAGATTAAGGATGTTAGGTTAGGAGGTAGCAGTAACAAACAGAGCACAAGGAGAAACAGTATTCATTCTTCCCATCCTGTTTCAGCCCTGTGCTGAACTCACCACAATAATTCCAGGGACTTTGCAGCTGCAGACACGCAGGTTGGGAAATTATTTACATCTGGATCTGCCTTTGGAGACAAAGTGACCTTTGGAGATGGATCCCTACCTCAGTGCAAAGCCTGTCCAAGGGAGCTGAGGACGTGTGAAGCCCACACAGTTTCATTCTGTCGGGGAACGAGGGTGATCCCCGGCTCTAAGTGCAGATTCCCTGGGAGCTCTGTGGCTTTCCCAGGCACAGCCTCTCCGAGTGCCTGGGGGCCCTTTCAGTGCAGCGCTGGGGAACCCAGGACGCGCTTCCTACTCTCTTGTGGACGCTCAACTTTTGTTCTTTATTTTATCACCTCCTTCATCTAAAATGAAAGATACTTCCCACTTTATGAGAATAATTCCTCATGTCTTAATGAAAAAAGCATCAGCCTCTTCTGTGATGTCTGTTAAGCCTTTGCACCAGTGTAATATATGACAGAAAGGATGAGATACCTTTGAGACTGCTTAGTGTAGTCTGCAAAACAGATAGAGATGCAGAGATGTAAATGTATAAATACAAAATACAGATGTGCATATAGCTGGATCCAAAGCATAGATAGATGCTGATACAAGGCAAACAGTCATCAATCATATCCAAGTCTCTACTCCCAGATAAATTGTGGTTTATATGAATTATTCCATTACACTGTGTGGGTATGTATGCAGTGATTTAAAAAAAAAATGTCATCGCCTTGATAGAAGTCTCTTCCTAATAGACCCCATTAATCAAAACCTAAATTTACAGTGCCTTTTGTTTTGTTTATTTCCTTTCAGTACATTCATTTTCAAATTATCACCAAATTAATCAAGTACAGAGCTTTAAACCGGCTGCCACGTGGTAAAGCAGTTCTGGTTCCTCTCCATTACTCTGAGCATTAGTTATTAAGGCACAGTCCAAGGCTCTGTTTAGCCTGATTCTGCCCTGAACCTAATTGGAATCAGCTAGATTCTTCCTTGTAAATGGGTCAGTCACACAGGAAAAGCATCAAATGTATTCTTGAGATTGTGAAATAAAGCAGAGGAAAAGAAAAAAGAAGATAATTTTATTTCTCCTCATTGATACCTGCCTGGTGGTTAAAAGAAGGATTAAAATGAGGTCATTAAACTTTCCTTGGAGACAAAACCCAGACCTCAGTGGTAATATGATTAATCAAATATAAAAGTGAAGCTATTCTGAATGAATAACTCATTTTTAGAGAATATCTAATTACTGAAATGTCGTCTGCTGCAGAAAAAAAAAAGGGGGGGGAAATTAATTGCAATAACAATTCAAGAAGATAAAGTTTTTCTGAATTAGGTCTACACAAGAAGCTAAATTGAGTTGATTAAGTAATTTTGGTTTCAGGAACACCCTTGATGGAAGTTAGTGGTAATGAATTTTTCAGACCTCAGAGTTTAAAATTGCCAAAGACCACTGATTAAAAAAAAAAATGGGAACGGTAGTTTCATTACAAATTTCAATTTTCTGTCACAAAAAAAAAGGCGGGGGGGNAAAAAAAAAAGGGCGGGGGGGGATATAAAAAAATATTCTATTGGTCTCTCTCAGATTGGACACATGTACTACTCGGTGTAAAATCAAGGATAATACAACCTCCTCTCCATGCTGGAGAGCGTAGTCTCAGTCAGTCGGAGCTGCAGCACCATAGGCAAGGCAGAGCCAGGAGGGGAAACGCAGATTCCATGTGCTTTCTGCATTTGTTCCACCTGGAACGTTCAGCGCGAGGCCCTCCTGTCTCGGCAGTGCCTTCAGCAGCTGTCACTCAGCGGGTGAGTGGCACATCC
>VYZQ01055748.1:50872-73028 GCA_013400655.1 Mystacornis crossleyi
TTATCATTAATATTCTAATATAATTATAATAATAATATAATTACAATAATAATATCATTATGAATTTTTAATTAATGTTATAATAGCATATAATGTTACCAAAGCACAGACAACCCCCAGCCCACGACAGCACCCATCAGCCATCACTCACTGTCCCCCATTTGTCATGAGCCCTCTCATTTGCAGCATCTGGCTGAGCTGTCTCCTGGTTCAGTGTCTCATTTAGCAGGGATTTCTCTCCTCCTTCTCCTCTCCTGTTCAGTCTGTGCAGGATCTAGAGGGAGAAGCCGTAGGCCACATCCCCAGCCCATGCTTTCTGTGGAACTGTCCGGGGAGAAGGAGGTTCCAGGCGGGTGTGGGCTGCCTGCGTGCAGTGGGGTGTGACAGGGACACGAGTCACTGACAGAACCTCGGCAGCCAGAGGAAACCCCGGGGGGAAATGCCCTTGCTGCTCTGTGCCCTGCTGCCATGGAAATCACCGAGGGCTCCGCCACCAGGTCCGTGTGTGAGGGTCAGATGCTGCTCCCATCATCTCTGGTGCGTCAGTGAGGGTAAAATTTCAAGGAGAAATCAGACAGTGATGCTCCTATATCACATATCTACCCACGTTTCTTGTCTGACATTTTTCCACCTGTAGCATTTCCCTCAAACTTGAATGGTTTCCTGTAGATTTTGTGCCTCTTTCTGGGTTTGGTTATATATGAAATATCTTAATTCTCCTCCTGAACCCAGACCTGGCCTTGGAGAGCCCAATTCAGTTCTCTGAATGTAGATACCCAGCACCATCCTGGTTAGGCTGGATGTCCACACAGCCATGGCATGTCCGTGTGTGCCAGATGTCCCAGGCAAACACCCATTTGTGCTGGATTACTTCATTATCTTAAAAGTCCACAGCATCTCAGGCACTGGTATGAGGCTGAGAAATTTAAATGCATTCTGTAACTCCATTATTGCAAGGCACTGAAATAAATCCCCTCCTGAGGTTGGCTAACTTCCTTGGGTCGGCAGGTTTTTAATTCTTCAATATTCTGTTGCCTTAAAAATAGTTGCTTCTGAGGGCTGTCATTTTAAGAGGATATATATCTGGAATTTCATTAAGTACATTTCACTTATGAAATCTTTAGTGACATGCTTGGGGGGGGGGGGGGGCAGAAAGGGAGGTTTAGCAAAGGATTTGGGAGTGCTGTGAGTGAGTTTTCTTTTATCAAATCTTTCTGACTGTCCAGGATGTCTTAAAGCTTCCCAGTTGTAGAAGAAAGGGTCACATCACAGAGAACAGCCAGTTAAAATCAGAGAATGGTTGAAAGGTTTCACAAAGTTTTCTTGCACATGGTAGAATTTTCCATACTGCTCAGCACAGTGCAATAACAGGTTTTAAATTGCTAAAAAATAAAAAAGGAGAAATAATACTGTTTTCTTTCCTAAATTTAGAAATATAGAGTGGCTCCATGTTTTCTTTGACCCAATATCCTGCATTTCTGACTGCATTTCTCTTCTCCATTCCACAGGAAATGTTGAAAACAAAATTTCAGCAAGAAGCCTCTTTTTCATGGCAAGGCTGATTAATTACACAGCGTTTAATTTAGTCTTTTCTGTGCTCTGTTACTGTAAACAGGCAGGCATTTCTCTAGAATGCCAGATTCTCACCTAGGTGGAGGTGGCAGGGAGTTGGACTAGGTGACCTTTAAAGGACCCTTCCAACACAAACCATTCTGTAATTCTGACATTTTAGGGACTCCATCCTTTCCGACAGAAACCCTGGCACAAATCTCCTGTGAGTGCAAGTTCTCACCCCACTGGCAGGCATTGCCATTACATTTTAAGCATCAGTAAGGACATAAAAAATTGGCCGTTGTGGCACCACTGCAGAAGATCATGTCTTTAAACCTCAGAATAAACCTCACTTGTAGAACAAAACACCTGCTTCAGTGGCTTTCTCCTACGAGAGTGCTCTGTCCAGTCAGGAACCCTTTTTATGGCCAGACCAGAGGGTCCTCCAGTGCCTGATGATGGAGTTCCAATCTACTCAGTAAAAAAACCCAAAACCCATCTGTGTGTAATCTGGAAATAACAGAGATTTCAATTGCAGTGCAGAGGAGGTTCGAGCAGGAGTCAGTGTGCAGATGGGCTGAGCTGTGCTGCACAGGAAACTTGTTAAAAACCTCAATACTAGGATTATAGCATATGTAAAAAATCAGTTTCAGTACTCTCAAAATTCTTCCTTTCCCAAATACCCATCTTGAGATCCCAGAGGCACATGAGCAGCTTTTATATGCCTTAAAATCTGGGAAAAAATTAAATTAAAAACTCATTATGAGGAATGGGCAGTTAATAAGAAAATCCTAAACCAGATTTATCAGCTTAAGGCCCTTCTTTATGAAACTTTATTACAGGTGCCTGAGTTGAAACATCCCCTTCCTAGACACATTTCACCAAGAGATACAAAGCCAGGCCTGTGGAGTACATTTTGCTCACTTAGGAGCTGAGCTCTCTCACACAAATTCTGCTGCTCTGGTTTACATGTAAATCAGGAAAATCGCGTTTTTAAAGTGTTGTTCAAAGCAGCGTGGTTATTTGCTGCTTTGCAGTTTGCAAAAGGAAAAGGAAATATGAGGATTGACGTGCCAACAAATGAGTTAATTGCATCCTCTTTTTAGGGAGCTGGTTACTTTAGAGAGTAAAAGTACATTGGAAAGCTCCCCCGGGCTGTGGTGGGGGATGCAGGGGGCTCTGCTTTGGCGATTTGAGGTCAGAGTGTCCAGAACAGTGGTGGTTTGATTTGAGGAGCTGGAGCTTCCCAGATGGTTGTTCCTTTGCCCTGTTTTCCCCAGCCCGTGCAAACCTGCTCGGGTTCCCCGGTGGAACTCCGGGCCTGGGAAGAGCCGTGCTGGGATCCAGCTCATCCCAGCTCCCCGCCAGCCTTCCCGGCCGGAGGCTTTTCCATCCCTCAGCAAGGATCACAGGGCTCTGTGACAATGCACTGGAGAGATCGATAGGCTAAGCCAGGCTGACCTAATGGATTTAGCAAGTAACACATGAATTAATGATGTTCTCAGGATTCTGCCCCAGCGCAGGGCACGGCTCCAGCCCGTTCTGCAGCTGCCTTGGGAGACAGGCAAGTCACTTTAGCCTTTGGTTCTGCAGCTGAAGGGAAGCATAGGGCTGTCAAGCACTGTAAAGCCATGATGTATCTGCAAAAATATTCCATTATATAAATGTATGTATATAAGGGGTTTTTTTAAGAACGAGGCTTTATAGGTAGTTCCAGCTGTTTTAAAATCTATGTCTCTATTTTAAAAAGAGCGTTACTAATTACACCTGACAATCAAATAGTCTGCAGAAAAGTATCGGCCACCTTTTCCTACTGTTCATTCTGCAGGCGAGAAACAAAGGTATGTTAGACAAGAGAGCAAATGAAATGTTCAAAGGATCCTTGTCTAAAACTGGAAAATAAAGGGCTGTGCTATCAGATCAGAATTTTAATGTATATTGTTTCCACTGGCTCCTGACATAAAATCTTTCATTGTTGGGTATAACCATTGTTAAAGGTCACTGTTGCAAAGGCTACATCATTTAGACGAGATGAGATCCCATTTTGGATAAATTCACAATTTTAGTTCCTAACAAGAAGATAGTATCAGGATTTGAATGTACAAGAGTGTCGGTTTACGGATTAAAGGCTTTTGTGTTCTGGAAACCACACTATACCAGATTTCATGAGTTTCAGTGAGATGTGCAAGTCCCCAAAGTCAAGTAGGTTGATTAAAGTGGTTCTTTATAGCCTTTGGAATAAAGTACAGATTTCCTACATGGGGTTAATGTAGAATTTTTTTTCCTGACAAGGCTATATGCCTTCCAAGGACATAATTTTAATCTCTTTTTAAACCTTTCATATGAACATTGTAAAAAGCTCCTTTGTGTTCTAATGCATTTTTATAAAATATCTAAATTTCTATGCAAACTTCAAGCCTCATTCCTTAAGATATATTTATTTGGAAATGGTTATCTTACGGCAGTATGGTGTCTTGTATCATCATTTCTGCAGCATCTTTTCATGCTATCAAATGAACGTAACATCTGATAATGAAAAAAAAATCAGTGCTCTTTGTTAGACATGCAAACTACTTTTTTTTTTTTTTTTAATATCCTTTTACTATTATGTGCTCTGAACTCCCGGCAAGTACTCAAAGAGTCTTTGAACCAAGGTGAAACCTGCACATTCCTTCCTCACACCAGAGTCTGAAGTTGAGAGGGTTTTCTTTCGCTGCTTCTGGGAGAGAGGGTATTGCTTTATTCTCCTCTGCTCCAGCTTTGTCTTCACATTCAAAGAGTAAAACTTGTATATTGATCCAGAATTAGTCATTACTTGAGAATTTGAAAAAAATAACACCAGTAAAGACAGAGTGTAAAGCCAGTGGCTGTCACCTGTGGCAGGAACACGACAGAGGTCGTCTGTGCTCCAGCCTGAGATCAGCTTCAGAAGTGCCAAACTTCAAGGCTTGTTTTTCAAACTCACCCAAAGAAAAAGAGACCAGCACGCAGAGACCATGCTGAGCATCACTCAAGCTTCCTGCACAAACTCCCTGTGAGCAGGCGGGTGCCTTGTCTCCACCACACCGTGCACAGAGCTGAGAGGGCTCCTTTGCAGCCGGGTGAGGCGCTTTAACAGCACAAACTGCTGAGGACAAAGGCAAAACTTCCAAAGCATCTTTTCAAAGCTGATAAGCTCACTCTCATGCACTTCCTTGACTGGGCTGCTCAGTCCTTCCCAACCACCATGAGGCAGTGCCTGCAGCCCGGGCAGTTCCTTTGTGAAGGAGCACCGTGACATCCAGGTGTGAATGCGTACATGGATGGACAGTGGAATAGATCCGCGTGGATGTGAAGCTGAAGCAGGGATGCTGCAGTGCAGGGGATATTGTGGCCATGAGTCTGGAGAAACAACAGCCGAGAGGTCTGTGGAGGGGCTGCTGGCTGGTGTAATGCAGAGCAGCCTCAAAATTAGTGAGGACATTGGTGGTCATCCCTCGAGACCTCACCAGAGTGAGTAGTTGTTTAATAAAACCAGAAAAGAGCTTCTCAAAGCCTGACTTGCAAAATAAGGCTGACTTTACGGGGGTTTGTGGGGGTTTGAGCCAGCTCGTGGTCTCTTTTGCACACAGTGGAGCGAGACCCTGGCAGTCGGCCCCTGTGTGGCTGTCACAGCAGCCGAGAGCTGCGGCTGAGCCGCGCAGAGGGGCTGGGATAACTCACAGCCATCCCTACAGCAAGCAATATTGGAAATTAAAGGTCACAGAATTGATAGTAAGGCTTAAGAAAACAGCAATTAGTCTGCTAGGAAGAAAAGGTAAATTACCAGTAGTAGGAGTAGAGAGGGGGGGAAAAAAGAGTGTTATTGATCTAAATATCAAGTTGGCAGATATGCAGAGTACAATCTAGAGGTTTTTTACACCTCTGGGCTTATTCAACACCCACAATAAAAAATGCAGGCCTATAAAGACAGACTAAGAAGCAATCAATTAGGATGGCATTTGCTTGTTTCCGTGCTGCAGTTGGGCAGGCACATCACAATTAATGATTTATTAGGAGATTTTCATCTTTTGGGGTTTTTTCCCCCATTTTACACAGTTTGCTGCAACCAGACTGCAGTTGTTTATTAATTTGCCTGCTTTTCAAACATCTTTGTTAAATATCATGCAGAAAAGGTAAACCCTTGCCTGGGATGCCAGCACGGGGTTGGGCAGGTGCCCTGAAGCGTGAGGAGCTGTGGGGTTTCTGCAGGCTGGGTCCTGCTCCCACAGCTCATGGGGGCCAGCAGAGCCCCCCGAGTGCTGGGATCCCCGGCTGCACATCCCCTCGTCTCCAGAGCCCAATGGGGCAGGCTGGCAGCAGGAACTGGGGAGGGGTGGGACTCCCCACCACCACGTGCACTCACTCTCATTTCAGTTTCTCCCGGCCTAAGGGACCTAGAGAGGAGATTCAGCACTTTGCAGCAGTCATAGCTGTCAAGGGAAGGGCTCAGAGTTTAATAAGAGGACTGAGATGCCCTTATTCTTCTGTGTTAATCCATGGCTATAGGTCATGAAACACTATTTCTCCAGGCAATTCAGCCTTCATAAACCACTGCTGCCTGGAACAAATGTTGTGTCATCATTAGCAAATCTTGGAGACAACAGAAAGTTCTTTCCTGCAGACACTGATGTGAGCAAGTCTTTGCCTTCACAGCTTTTTAGGAAAATCAGCCAGGGAAAAAAGTAAGAACATTGGAGAAAAGGAATTCCCTTTAGAAGGAAGCCTGAATAATTATCTTTGTGCTCATCTGTCTCAATCCCACACCTCCCTAGCAGTGGCTGCAGTAGCTAATTGGTTTTACTCAGCTGTGCATGGCTTCACTGCCCAGACTCCAGATTTATTGCACAAAGTCAAGTCACAGTGTGAATTCATCATTTGTCCCCCCACATCAATCCCTTTCTCCCCCAGAATGATATTTGTCTGCGTGTTTATGTGCTGTCAGGTCCCAATGAGATGAAAGACAGATTCTGGGATTAACCAGTTTTAGTACTAGCCCAAAAATCAGAATGAATTATTTCCTTTTCAGCGAGGCATGATTTCAGAGAGGCCAGCTCCAGAGGAGTGGGAGAAGGAGTTTTGCCAGCACAGGCCTTCATGGGAGGGAAGGAAAAAAGACTCTACAGAATTTAAGGCTTTAAGAACATGCCAGTTTCAGAAGGAATCCTTATCTGGGAAGGGAAGCAAAGTGTGTAGCTATCAGACATAGAAATCCTTGTGAATGGTCTTTTAAAAACCACTCTGGAAATTAAGGACTTCAAATGCAACATTTGAAAGTGAAGCTAAATGAAATACAGGGGAATATGAGTAAATGCTACAGGTATAGGTCGAGCACTGCTTTATCAGTCTTGTGTTTACTTCAGCAGCTCCTCCGTTGCCCATTGTTTTACCTTGTTTGAATAGATATGCTTCTCTTTATTTGAAAATCAATTGTAATCTTATGAAAGAGAACTTAGAGCAGAGGGAATGCTGGAAAGCAGCATAGTGAAAGATGTTCATTATCCTGAATTACTCCAGGGTAGGGAGGGAATGACATTAAAGAAGTGTGGGTAGCTTTGAGCTGCCATCCTTCCTTTAGCAGGTGTAATTTAATGTCATTACTTAATTTTATTAAAGGTAAAGACAATTGTGGACAATACACATTACAGCATTTACCTATAATAATGATAGTGGGGGAGAGTGAGAGGGAGGAAAGGCAGACTCCAGTTTGAATTCCCAGTAGCTGCTGATCTGTAGCTGATGAAAATTATTCTTTTCTTCATGGCACATCTCTCCAAGATTTGCTTCTTACCCTGAATAGCTTTGGATGGCTCCTTTGATTCCAGTGAAGGTGCTCTGTTCTCATCAGAAAAACACTTTGCTTTTTAAGCACAATAGGCAATATCCACTCTGTGCTGCTGAGGACTGACAATTTCCTAACTGGACCTAACAGAGGTCAACAACAAGTGGATGAACTCCTGGACTGCCCAGGATGTGCTGAGCATTGTGGTATTTACCCTAATGGAAAAGCTTTATAGGCTGCTGTGATCTTCCTCCAGGCTTTATATTGGCATGTGCTTGTGTATTTGTAATTTTTAACATAACCTCATGTTTTAAAATGCTTAAGCTCTATCACTGTGGGCTAACAACAGACATTGTGATGGCTGCTAGAGGAGCTGCTGTAAAACCTATTTTGTGGGCCTTTTCCATGTAACCCAAACTCCCTGGCAGCCCCTGGGTTACAACTGAAGGTGTTCAGGGATCATAGGACTGGCCCTCCCACATGGGTTACATACAGCTGATGGTTTGTTCTTGATGACTTAATTCTGTTCGCTTCTGCAGGGCGTAAGCCTGGGAGTGACAGACAAAATCTATGGTCCTGGGCTGAAGATTTGAGGTGGTTTCAGGGAGTGTTTAACTCCTTTGGAATTACAATGTGATACCTTGTTGTCAGCAGTGCAGCCCAAAAGAGGCTGGGGGCTCACGAGGCTGTCACTGCTGCTGTGCCATACAACACTAATTTAATGTAATGGGCAATAACTAGTGTGGATTTAGGAAGAGATGATCCTGTTTAACTAATCTCCTTCAGTTCAGACAAGGTTGATAGTAGAGTGTACATATGACATAATCTAATGGATTTTTCAAGAGGCTTTTGATAAATTTCCATATATTTCCCTTGCTTAAGCTGTGTGCCGCAGAGACTCCAAATTGGGCAAGAGAATGGGTAAAGAAAAAGTGAAATCAGGAGAAATAAAGAGAAAGGAAGAGCTGTAGCATGTAATGGAATAAGAATTATCCTGCAGCTTCCCACTGTTCTTCCCCACCACTCGACATGGCTGGAAAGAGATGCCATCTGCATTCACTAATGAAAACTTGTTTAGGACAGGTGCATAGCAGAAAAGAGGGCAAGGTGCCATTCAGGATACCACTAAAGGGCAAATTTAAATTTACATTAGCATAAGGCAGATTGAATATTTTTGCTGTCAGCGGTGAAATAATATATACTAAATATAAGCATCCGTAACGGAGAGATGCCAGAGGATGGGGATGGGTTAGGAGGGGAAACGGACTCTTGTGCTAACAAAGGAATGATTTATTATCATTTACACAACCTGGCATTTGTGCACACCAAAGGCCAGATTTTAGAAGTGCTCTGCTCCTGCAGTTTGGGGCCAGGATTTCAGTTGCAGACTCCGAGCCAGCCGCTCCCAGCGTTTCCCCAGTGTTTAATTTGCCATATGTCAATCAGAGTGTTGATTTGCAAGTGCTGCTAATAGGCAATGCTGAGACATGAGGACAGTTGAAAATTTGGGAATGTGTCTTACTGGCAGCTTTTGAGCCCCAAACACTGGGAGTATTCACAGGCCAGGATCCCTGATCAGCCATGTGATAAATCAGGGACTGGAAAGCGGAAAAGAATGCAGTTAATGTGTCAGGATGTGCCTGAACAGGACATGCTCCATGGAAATCAGTGCTAAATGAGAAAATTAAGCACCAGGAAAGGCTGTGGCAAAATCACAAGAAACACTTCAAATAATGAGACAAAATCAAATCAAGGGCAAGAAAGAAATAAAATGAAGTAAAATCACTGAAGAAGCAATAAAATGCCATCACTGAAATCTGAGTGAGGTAAAATACCTTGGGATAAATGGAGATAGTCAGCCTAAAAAATTTAGACATTTAGTCTGCCATTTTCCCCTGCTGTTGACAATTAACTCTATGGTTGCTGTAACTGAGCAAGAATATCAGGAATGTTTTTTGTTGGTTTTCTTGGAGCGTTTGCTGAATCTTGTGCAGTGGCTGTGTGATAGTGGGTTTGTTCTCCTTTGGGCTGAGAGGCGAAGCTAGGCTTTGGGAAAATATTCAAAGGAAAAAAATAGGAAAATCGAAATTTAGAAAGAGATGTGTTGCTCATTACAAATAACTCCTTGGTCCTCTTCATGGGACTGGTTTCCCAGTGGGCATGGTGATGGAAGGGGGAGGGGAGGGAGGTGTGAGGATGGGCAGCAAGCGCCCACCGTGACCGCTCCTGTCTTTCTTTTGCAGTATTCAGGGGAAGTGCCTGAGAACAGAGTGGAGGTTGTGGTGGCAAACCTGACGGTGATGGACCGGGACCAGCCCCACTCTCCCAACTGGAATGCCATCTACCGCATCATCAGCGGGGACCCCTCCGGCCACTTCACCATCCGGACAGACCCCGTCACCAACGAGGGCATGGTCACCGTGGTGAAGGTAAGGGGGAAGCCAAAGCACACCATGTTTGTCACCCTTATAGCTGCAAGGATTGCCGGGAGCCTGCTGTTCTCTCATGCCCTCTCTGCCTGGAAATGCAAGTGCTGGGATCTGTTGTTTCCCATCTCTCTCCATGTAGGAGTCCTGAATACTCTCACCCCCAGCATATGGCTCTGGTTCTGGGCTTCCCAGCTTAGCCCAAACCACCATGAGTTTTCGAAAAGTCTCACATGCTAAAGGGATTCCAGCACCGGAGTCTGACCTCCACGTCCTGCTTCTCCTTGGCTCTTTGAGCTCTGTAAGAGGGAACAGGCCTGGGCTGGGCAGCCCTGCCCTTCTTGAGCCAGAAAAGCCCCCTGTGTGCTGTGAATCGAGGGCAGTGTTTCACTGCCTGGGTCAGTCAAGTGATCCTCTGTGAAAGCAGGGAGTGCAGGAGAGATCTCAGGAGGAGTGAGTTTTCTGGTAACAGAAGGAAAGGAAATTTTCCCTTTGATTGAGTTGTTTGGCAGGAAAAATGCTGGGGAAATTCTCCTTTTCCTGGTATTAAGCGATAAACACATAGCATGGGACAGATCCTCAATTCAGGACAGCTCCACTCAAGTGAAAGCCACGCCCCAGGTTGGATCAGCAGAGGATCTTGTCTAAAGACTCCAAGAAATCAGACTCTAAATATCCACCATCCCGTCTTCCCTCCATGTGCTGGGAGAGCTGGAAGCCTCAAGACACCTGCAGCAAGTACCCAATTGTGTTTCCTTCCTTGCCTCCAAAGAACTTGACTTTATCTTCATTGGAGCATTCACTTCGTTTTCAGTTTTGAGGCCAGTGAGTGTTTCTGCAGTCATTACACACAGCCAGGACGTCACTGGATCCCTTCAGCATTCACCGAAGCTCTGCCCAGATAAGATGCCTGTGGATGCTCCCTCTGACTACAAAAAACAGCAAAGATATCACACGTAGGCTCTTGAGATGGGTGGGAGCTGCACAACACACACCATGCACTGCATGTGGCGAGGATTAATACCTGCTGGGGTGGATAAAGCCGGCACCTTCTGATAAGTCTGGCCTTCCCTTACAAAAAGTTTCCGTCAACAACATAGGTAGAAATACTAATATTTAAAGAGCAGCGTGATTCAAGAATAGCTCTGTGCTGAGCCCTGGTTCCTTGTTATTAGCTAAACAAGTTGCAGTCATTCCTAATGTGCACAGTTTGGGTCTTAGGAAAAATGACATCAGTGAAATGCCAGTGAGGTCACGCTGGCAGGAACGTGTGAGCCTGTCCTGTTCCCTGGCCCTTGGGCTATGTGTGTGTGTCTGCAGATGCTGCTCTGCTGAAATTTCAAGGGAGACATCATCCTACCTGCCAGATGGTATTTCAGCAGGGTCCTCTTATTTATCACTTTTTATTGCTCTGTGATGATGGTTGACAGCCTTACCTGGTGCAACATTATGAAACCTCTTCAAGCTTAGACATGTGTATATGGTTACATATATGTGTGTAAGTACACACATATCCATATCTGTATATTTTCTGCTAAAACAGAAAATACTCAACTAAGTAAAGTGCAAAAATTTAACTTCCACTAACATCGGCAGCCAGTCTGAAATCGAAATGCCAACATTTTCACTGCAAGCAGGGGAGGACCCCTTATTCTTAATCTTGCAAAGTGTCAGGACTGTAGTTTAAAGGCACATCAAAGTGAACAACAGGGGATTTGCATGATCAACACTGCTGCACAAGGACTTGTACATAATGAACCATCCCTTACTCACAACTTGCAGGCAAAAAGAAGGTCAGATTTGTCAAGACACCATTGATGCTGGTGTTGACTCGCCGCTGCTGTGTAACCCACAGTGATCACAAAGCAGAGAACCACATGAAAATCCAATCTCATCAAACTGAGCTCAGAGCTTGAAATTGCATTGGATGTCTTCACTACATCACCTCACCTGGTCCTCCTGGGCACCAGGGCTCCCTACCCCTATCAGGCTGGGAGGCTTTTTGGTGTATTTTCAGCAAGGAGAATGAGTGAAATTGCTTGTGATTAAATTTTCATGGTGAAGAAGGGAGGACTCTTAGGATTCCACCTTCTTCTTTGAAATATTTTGTTCTCTGTTAATAAGTGAATATGCTTAAAGATTTGGGGGATGTTCTCTCATCAGACTGGGTGGCCAGTAAGAGCTGGTTCTTTGCAGTGTGGGAAAAGTCTCTTGCTGGTTTGATCACTGATGTGGGTTGAAAACACAGGTAAAAAATTAAGTCAAGTAATGAACCATTTATTTACAGACCCTACATCACTGGATTTTCACATGGCTCTTCAAAGCCATTTATGCATAACTCCTGCTGCAAGCAAAGGAGTCACAGCGACGACACAGGGAGGGGGGCTCTGTGCAGAATCCCACCACTTCACCAGCATTTTAGGGGCCTGAAATGGAGGGCCAGAAATCCTTGCAAACCATATTTCCCTTTGGAGTTCGGATTATGCTCATAGGGGCCATTTTGAAGCTGCCCTCAGCAAAACCCCATCTGTAGCTCCAGTCTGATCGCCAGAAGTATAACATTTCCCTTTTCTGTTCTTGCCTTTCCAAACCATTTCCATAACTGTGCAAGACCCTAATCTTCAAAGAAAGCCTTGATCAAGGGGAGAGAGAAACTTCCCACTCAGATGAGACACCGCAGAGTCTGAAGACAATCTCCCAGAGCAGCAGTGGCTGCCCTGTGGCAGCCAGCTAAGTAAAATGTTATTATAAACTCTGCATGGATCAGAGCTGTGAATTTATAATGGAGATGCTGCTGAAGCTTCAGTTATTATTTTCCTCAACTATAACACCAGGCAAATTTGTTCACTTCAGTTAAAAGTACCCCGAGAAAAGGAGGACGCGTGTCAAGCCCCGGCATCGCTCTGCTGCACCCAGGTCCGAGGTGCTTGGGAAGGAGGAGGACGTGCAGCATCTCCAGGGGATATTTCACAGCCAGATCGGACACCAAACATCCAGCAAGGAGTACCTGCAAAAGTGCTGCTTTTTAATTTCATGTCAAGTGCTTCTTGGACGTAAAAGTGAAAAGTAGGCAGCAGTCCCACGCGTCCTCGTCCCAAATGCAGTGGCTCTGTGGGCTTTTTCAGGAACCTGCTGTCATAGAATCAAAGAATCATTTTGGTTGGAAAATACTTCTAGGATCATCGAGTCCAGCTGTTAACCTAGCAATGCCAAATCCACCATGTCCCTAAAGCCATGTCAAATGACCAATATACAGCATTTTCAGTGAGATGCAGAGAGGTGGAAGGGGTGAGTGTGGTGTGAGGAGCACGAAGTGCTCTTTGCACCCTTGTCCTCAGAGGGAGGCAGTTCTAGGGAGCAGAGGTATGAACTGTTCTGGTATAAATGGCTTATTAAGGTGTGAAAGAAGTTCTGCCTTAGGGCTGGACAGTGTCTGGCTGCAAGGGGCTGCTGTCCCATGAGATTCAGTAGCCCAAACTGCCAGGACAGCACAGACTCTTGATTTTACCTTTTATGGTTTTTTACAAAACTGAGTGAAATAGGACTCAGTGGACACAGGAGAGATGGAGGCACATCAGCTCTGTGTGGCAGACTGAAGTGTGGTGGACCCTGTATGGGGACACTGATGCTTCCTGGACAGCCTTTGGGGTGGCTGATCCTGGTCCAGCCCCACTCCTTGCACGATTTTTCTGCAGCCCTGGTTTTGTTGCTCCCAGAAGAAAGAGGAAGAAGCTGAGAGAATGGTCATACATTTTGGGGGAAGAAAACCCCAGTACTGTGCATCAGGCCACATCCTAGCAGAGCTGTGTGTGGTCAGTGTATCCTGAGCGTTGGCAGCAGGGAGTTTCCCACATCATTCCCCATGGAGCTGCTCAGCTCAGCCCCCAGCTGCCTCTGAGCCCCTGTGGGGAGGGAGGTGCACAGGGGCTGCGGGCAGGTTAGCAAACAGACCAGCATGAATAAAATAAAAAAAAAAAAAAAGAAAGAAAATTGGGGGAATATAAATTAGAGGGGTGTGAAAAGAAATTGAGGAAATGCATTAGTCAAATTGTTTCAAGGCCTTGAATAGCGTTTAAATGGGAACTTTTGCCACACATCAGTTTTGAATGCAGCACAAGTCCGTGAGTCAGCACGGTGGGTGTACTGGGAATCTTTATGCTTCCTTTTATTTATTAAATGTTGGCCCTGCCTGTCAGGAAGCCATTTAGCATCGGGAACATTTGCACTTCAATCGAATAGAGATTCCGCTGTTTTACCTTTTGCCCCTGAAATTTGTTTCTCTCGTGTAGCCTCCTATGATTTGATTTCCCTCCTGACAATACTGGGTTTTAAACAGGACGTGGCAGCCAGCTCTTGCTGCTGTAAATCCCTGCCCAAGTCGGTGTAGCTGTGGCGTTTTACACCCTGAGTGAGCGCTTTGCAGACTCAGCTCTGGAGAAGGTATTAGGGAGGATGGATACGCTTCTAAATTTATAAATCACGGCAAAGCAGTTTTTAACAAGCAGAGGTGTGATCCTGCATAACTCAAGCTTCCCTGGCAGATGATTAGTGACTTCCCTCATAATAATTAGTGGGATGGTTTAGAAATTATTATTATACTGGGCTCAGTCAGTCGTGCCAGCAAAGGCTTTTCACTCTTTCTGGCTCCTGAGACACATTGTCTTCATGTGTGTGTTGAGAAGAGATCTGTGGCCTCCCAGCAGCAAAACCGAGCTGTAAGAGCTGTAGGCAACCTCCAGAGACCACGAGGTGCCTTGCAGGAGGATGAGAGGTCCCACTGGAAGGACCACCTGCTTAACCTGACATGGGATTGTTCCTGGCAGCTCCACCTTTGCTTGTAAACTCATTTAAGAGGGAAAATAAAGAGCCATACAGGCTCATGAGTCCGCAGAGACCGTCCTGGTTCCATAGTCAGCAGTTTTCAGTGCTAATAGCACTGCTAAGTGCCTGTCCCATCCCTCCTAACAGGCTCTACCTGTTGCATTAGAGCAGCCCCGGGTGGGTTTGTTCATTTGATGCTCAGCTCTCATAGGCAGGTTGTCTTTTGGAAACCACTTAGCATTGGAATGACACACAGGGAAAATGCTCCCTGCTGTCTGCAGGTTTTCCTTTGTGGAATTTTTTGAGCTATTTACCCCTCCAAACACTGGAAGGCCGAATCCTCCGCTGGACTGAAGTTACTCTGGATTTACACCTTCGAAAGAACTGAGCTCAGGAGGAAACAAGATGAGGCAATGACTTTGATATCATCTGCCTTCTAATCTTGCAGCTTCCAGCCAGAAGGTGGAATTCATTCTCTGCTTGGCTCTATACTTGCTTGTTTGTTTGTTCTAGGCAGTCGATTACGAGATGAACAGAGCTTTCATGCTGACAGTGATGGTATCAAACCAAGCTCCCCTGGCCAGTGGCATCCAGATGTCCTTCCAGTCGACAGCAGGGGTCACCATTTCAGTCACAGATGTCAACGAAGCACCGTATTTCCCGACGAACCACAAGTTAATCAGGCTGGAGGAAGGGGTGCCAACGGGGACAATCCTGACAACGTTTTCGGCGGTGGATCCCGATCGCTTCATGCAGCAGGCAGTAAGGTGGGACACCAGGCAGCCAAGGGGCTCTGCTACAGCTCGGGGGGTTCAGCTGCACGAGTTTGGGGAGCCAAGCAGCTGAAAGCTGATTTCCAAACCGACTGGTGGGACATGAGTGAAATGCTGGGCAGGGAGCGGTACCTGCAGTCGAGTGCTTGTACAGTGTCCTGCACGCCTGCAAACTCCCAATCCCAGTGCTCCAGGAAAGCCAGGCTCTGAGCAGCTGGGCCAAGGAGAGCAGGCAGAGCTGGATCCCGTGTTACGGGCTTGCAGTGGGGCAGATCACACCTCCAAATGAAACGGGTTTCTGCTCTGTTACAGGGGTCAGGACTGCCTAGCCCAGGGTGCTCTGGCCTGTGTGGTTCGTGCACTTTTGAAACACAGAGGTTTAGAAAAAGGCAGCTTTATTTTTTCTGTTTTATGGGGGGAAGCTGAGGCAGAGAAAGGGCTAGCCCTGGTTTTCAAAAGGAATGGCTGGGATTTTTAATCACGCCTTGTGTTGCCTCCAGAGGATTTAGGTTCAACCTGGCTTAAAAGCGCAGGGCAAGAGGAGCTGTTGGGCGTTTCAGAGCAAGGCTGGTGGGGTTACAAACAGCTGCTGGCCAGGTTTTTAAAGTGTCATAGAGTTCAGTATTGCCTGAGCCGTCAAACACCCATTCACAGGCCACTGGCATTGGTCTGTATCTGACTAATGCTCCCCTTGCCTGCTCCCAGTAGGTGCAATTTGTTCCAACCTTCCCTTTCTCTTCAGAGCAGCTGCCAAACGTAACCTTCTCCTTAGCTGCTTTCCCTGTGAATGGGATTTAGCTGGCAAAATTTTAACCTTGTAAAAGTGAGATTTTGATCCAAGCAGCTTAAGATCACTTTTAATTCATGCTGGGAACAGGAGGGTGTCACTTCACTCAGTTTTGTCCCACCTGGGCAGACTGGAGACTGAATCCACAGGCCAGGACCTCGGCTCACACACCTTCCCACCAGGAAATATTTGGCAGAAAAGTGTAGGTGAAAATGAGAGTCCTTGTGACACTTTCACAACTATTTCAGCTCCGTCTGTGCAGACAGGAAATGCATTTCCTGCTCTTGGATACTTCTACATCCACAGAAATTGGATTCTTTTTTAAGAAAGTCTGTAAGAGCTGCAGTATTATTGGCAAAACCTGAGTATACGACGTGACCATGGCTGAGACCACTTAAATTTGCATCAGTTGTGACATTTCGTGTCAGGAAGAGTTTGAAATATTTCATCTGGCACAGAGCGGTCTGGTCTAGAAAATGATAGTTTATTCACTGCCTCATCTTGTTGTCTTTAGACAGGTATTGTGACTTTGGAGGAAAGAGACCATCATAACTAACAAGCCCATTTTTCTTATGTTCTTTTTGAAATATTGGCCTTTGAAGGGTCCTTATTTCCCTGATGTCTGCACCAAGGCTGGTTTTCAGAGGAGAGAACAACTCATTTCTGATTGAGTACTCCCTCTAACCTGGAGGGGGCTGATCTGTAATCCAAACGAGCGCCTGCTGTTCCTGTCATTGCACAGGGCATGTGTAGGGTCTTGTAAGGCTTCCTGTGAATATGAACAGCCACTTACTTGAGTTGTTTCTTTCTAGGGCTTCCAGGACACACATTTTGTGCATCCACCAGCACTTCATTTCCAAACCCCAGTACAATCTCCCTCCCTTTGCATCAGGACAGCCATGCCCAGGTGTTGCAAGAAGCAGTGGGGTGTTTTTGGGGTCCTGTCTTTATGAGATGTAAAAAAGATATATATATATATTTTTTTTTACTTCACAGTTGGCATTGGTGAGTTAGGAAAAAAGATACCCAAAAGGCTAAGCCTACAGATCCATGATAAGCACTTTGCAGAGCTGATCCAGCTTCTAGGGCCATGCATACAATTTTCAGGCTCTAAGTAGTCTTTGATGAAACAGAGTCTTTACAAATAGAAGATGAGGGAGCAGGAGCATCTCCAGTAATGCACAGCTTGGCATGGCCAGTGTCACACCTCAAGTTATCCTCATTAGCCACAGACACATTCACAAAGCCAGCTTTGAAACTGGATCCCTGGTCATTTAACAGAGAAAGGGCAGGAGCCTCACAGCAGTGATACTGAAATGAAAACATCCCAAAGAGTCTAGCTCCATGAAATGTAATTCTTTCCTTTGGCAGGGGTTTGTGCAGCCTTCCTCTTCACATGGGTTGACGCAGCTCGAGTTTCCCTTTGAGTTTCTGCTTCAAACAGCCCAATTCTGGAAAGGGATATTCACCAGAAGCCAGTAGTGCTCTCACCTGCGTATCTAATGATAAATTATATAAAACTATCAGCAGGTCTGAGTTACCCATGAAATAAGATCAGCTTCTGTTTGCATATTTCAGTAATTTATAGTCTGGCCATTTATCAGCTTCCAGTTGGGTAGTCATGGTCAATCTCAGTTCAAACAGTACAAAACTGTAAGGTAGAAATCAAAAGCAATGAATTAAATAAAGCAAGAAAACAAGCAAGTGAAAAAGATGAACTGAACGCAATGATCTGGAGAACACAGGAGAAGGTTGTCCAAAACAAACCATGTCCTCAGCTGGTTGCATGGGACATGAATAGACAACAACTGTGACTTGACTGAGTATTTGGGAGGTGACTGATGGTGTGGTATTCCCAAACTGCTGTTTATTAGTGGTGGGCAGAAAACAGAGATAACCTTGACTTTAAAAACCTGTTTTCAGAAGGGCAAAGTCAGGAGCAGGAGAGAGCAGGAATCCATCCTCTAATTCAGGCAATACAAATGCAGTGGTCATTGCAGACCCCATTTCTCCCTGGCTGCAGAGACCTCAGGAAATGTCCTCTCCTAGCAGCAGGAATCAGTCATGTAAGTGGTACTTAGTGGAAAGAAAAACCTTTAAAACTAAAGAAATTGAAAAATTGAATAATTGTAAAGGTCAAAAACCGGATACTCAATTAGCATTGTGTTTGTCAACAAAACCAGTTATCCAAAGGTCCTTTGAATCACGGGTCAGGACTCAAAAAAAAAAAACGTATTTCAAGCAGTATTAAGGATATGTCAGTGAAAAGACTGCCATGTATTTATTTCCTTTCTCTGTAGATACTCTAAGCTGTCAGATCCTGCAAACTGGCTGAACATTAATGCCACAAATGGTCAGATCACTACTGCTGCTGTCCTTGATCGAGAGTCAGACTACATTAAGAATAATGTCTACGAGGCCACATTCTTGGCGGCTGACAACGGTGAGCCCAGGCTTCACATTGTTCATGCTTCAATAAGACTCTAATGTGATGCATTAAGAGAAATGATGCCCTGACAGAGTTGTCAGTATAAGTTATCTTTTTCCCAGGTTTTTATGGTCAAAAATGTGAAAGTGGGACGGGAAATTGCTGGAGTAAATTAAATGTGCACTGTATACGGAGAGCGTTATTAAGGGAAAGGGAGGACAAATGGAAAATTGATTTGGGGAGTTCAGTGTAGCCATGTAGCCTGAGCTTAAAAAAGTGTCAAAGGGATGTGGTCTCCAAGGGGTGCCGAGCACACCGGTCCTGGCAATCCTCCCAAAGGCACTGATCAGAGCATTTCAGAAGCCTTCCATCAGGAAACCAGAAATAATTTTGTGGGGTGGCAGGAGGGTATTAAAAATAAGCCCACGTGTTGAGCTGTGGTGGCTTTGATGAAAGGTGTGTCTGTCCCTGGAGCAGGGCGCTCTCTGGCCACCGCCTTCCTGAGACGTGCGGCCATCAGCCGATCATCTCGGTGCTGGTGTGCTTATTACCAAAGCCACTGAGGCCTCTCAGGCCTCTTGGGGAAGTCCTGTTTGCTCTTCTCTCCTCCTTAAGGATCACCCAGTGCTTTTGGACCAGTCAGCACTGTCTGCACTGGCCTCACTCAAGCAGCCCAGTGCTGCTGCCCTGCTTTTCTCTTTCTAATCCTGGTTAGGAGGAGTTGATGAATTTTGCTAACCACACCCAAATGTGGCCATGCTGGTATTTCAGTCCTCAGTTCCTGCAGCTGGAAAAGGCTCAGGAGTTTCCCAGGGCAAGGAGAAGGCCTTCCTCCCCCTCATCCACCCTCACCTTCCTGCTGCAGGGTGCTGAGCACTCAAACCCTGCAGAGCACTCAGAGCCCGGCTTCAGCAGCACAATTAAGTCTGGGCTTGGCTGTGAGCACCTAAATATATTGCTCATACTCTGCAGGTGCTTTCAGGGCAGTGTTTGTGTGATCCCTCAGGCTGGAGGTGCCATGGCCATTATGAACAGATTCGGTGGTGCTTGCAGGGCTAATGAAAACTTCCTCCCTCTGGGGTTCCATGCATCACTTCAATCATTGCATCCCAGGTCACAGGGGAGAGGGAAACTCATGGAAGAGTTTCAGCGCTGGGGAGCTGTACCAAGAAGTGCATTTTGCCCTTCCTTGTGCCATAAGTGGTAGGACTCACCCCACAGCCCCATGCTGAGCTTCCCCTCCATGAAGGCAGCCAGGACAGGGAAATTCAAAATATTCTCAGTGGGGTCTAGTGGTGTTCATCTGCAAAAGCCACAGGGCAAAACAGGTCAAATGAGTTGGCCAAGTTGTTCAGAGACGCAGTGGTCGACTTTGAACCCATCACCCTAATCCTCACCATCTGACCTTGCAAATCCCAGGCACTTGGTACAACATGATGTGGAGTTAACTCCTTTCCTTGGCTGTGGTCCTGATGCTGCAGTGCATCAGCGCCTCCACATCCATCATTCAGCAGCTCAGAAAGTGAGGGCCTAGATAAATCTCTTTATTCTGAAAAATTAATCTATCACTGGTATATTGCAGCCATTAAAATGCACATAAAGCAACACCTTATTTAAAATTCTGTCTAGAGTGCTTAGGGTAACAGCTAAAGTTTCATCTAGGCTAATAGACTCTTACCACATTTCTCCCAAGTTCCAGGTTCTCTGGCATCACGTACTCATCAAAGAAAAGCTTTGGGTCAAGGGTTTTGGTGGGGATTTTTCTCTCTTTCTTGAAGAAGCAGCAGCATGTTCTTTCCTTGAAGTTCTTTTTGCTGTTCTCAGTACATGATAAAGGAGGAGTTTAGCCAAATACTCCTTGGACATGCTCTCTTTCTCTCTCTGGGCTACAGTGCAGACATACTGTCTTTGAGAAAAGTCTTGGCTGCAATGTAAGGAGGACAAAAGGGGAATCCTAATCAACAGCATTGTTTTAACCTGGTTTCTGAGGAGGGAGTCCCTTGGTCACACTGTCTGCAGAAGAGTGGAGCCTGGCAGTGTTTGAACCCCTCAACCAATTTTAGCCAATCTCTCAGGGAATCTGAGAACTTAAATATGTCGTATTCCAACAGGTTTTGTGAAACAGAGAGCTGAGCATGAAAACCTTGGCTTATGCCTTGCTGTGGGAATGCAGACGCTGGCCCTGTGAAAAAGGCAGTGACAGAGAATGCAACAGTTAAATGTAGATGTAGAGGTTGTATATTCCTCTTCCTTTTGTCATTAGTATTTCAGTCTTAATTTCAGGGATCAGACCAGCTTCTCCACTGGGGTCAGTGATGCTGTTGTAGTCCTCATCTCCTGAGGATAAAGTCCAAGGATCTTTCATTGTACATCAGTACCTGCTCTATGTCCTTGCCCTCTCCATATTGAAATAATGTGAAATGTTCAATAGTTTGTAGTATTTCACCATTTAAAGAATTGTTTACTGTTCATTTCTCCTGAAACTGCCTCAGAACTGCACTCAGGAAACAAAGAAACGAAAATAACAGGACTCAGAGCGCAGCAATACTCAACAGCCCAACAAAAGTGCATTTGTATGTGCAGCAATTGCAGGTTATTTCAGCCACGTGCCAGTTAGTGCCTCTCAGGACTGAGGGTTTGTGTTCAGTCTGTCTCAGAGGTTACACTGGGAGCCTTGCTTTTATCCCAGAAGATATTCTGGGTAATGTGAAAGCAGTAAAATCACTTTGCTTGGTCCCAAAAGTCAGTTTTCATGTTCATCCCCAGTATCCTGGTGGGCTGTCTGCCACTCCAGAAGCTTTCAAGGCTGATCAAAAGACATTGTTTTAGAGGGAGACCTACCCCATGCTTACAAGATGAAAGGATGAGAGTCCGTGATTGAAGAGGTTATGTGGGAACCATGAAAAAAGCATTTCCAGGGGTCCTTCAGAATTTTTGTGGCTCCCTTGAGAAATGGAGAAAGGAATGTAGGAAGGGAAGTCCATGGAAGCAGAAGCCTGGTGGGGAAGTGGTTTGTATAGCGTTGTATCTAGCACTGGAAGAAGGGCCAGCACTGAAAATAGAAACTTTAAAAAGAATTGCTGAAGCCATGCTACCAGAGGAGGGAGGCAGGCAGAGGGCAGGCCAACACAGAGCTGCCAGATAAATGTGTGGGGAGAGAAATGAAAACACTGCACCATTTCTGTTCTCTCCTGCCAGGGCAGATACTACTTCGTGTAAGTGTCATTAGTCAGACAAATGTGGCTCTCCATCAAGAAGGGGCTGGAGGAGCAGGACTGCTGTGCTGCGGCATCCCTGCTGGTTGGGACAGATGTGGAGAGGAAGGAGAACTGTATTTTGGGACATAACTCTGCTGCCAGGGGTTAGTGGCATCACCCAGTGTGTCTGGTGATGGCTCATACTATGGGCTGCGAGCAGGGTCTTCTCACCACTGAAGCTGGGACTGGATGTGGGACGTGCTGGAGAGTTGGGCTTTCTGTGAAGCAGAGTAATGGTCTGCAAAGCTGAAAACTGGCCAGCAAGTGCTACAGTAAATGGTGACCAATGGGTAGGTTTTTCTATGTAGGTTTT
>VYZQ01055750.1:0-12572 GCA_013400655.1 Mystacornis crossleyi
GGGGGGGAAGGCCATTGCAGATGGAGGCAGATGAAAATTTATCGATTTTAGGATCTGAACTTTAAAGTACTGCTTGATCCTTTTCTTTCAAATTTCTGCACATACGGAGGAGATGTAGAGTTGATATATTCAGTATTATACTCTGTGTCTATGGGGATAAATTCCTTCACAACCCAACCAGCGTTTGATTGATGTTATAAAATTCAGACAGTTCGCCATCTAAGGAAATGTTTCTATAAGAGATGAAAAAAATAACATACTTAACACAAAATCAGCACCTCCACATTGTGCACTGCTCAGGGGCTCTGTGACCACACAGTTGTGCTAACAAGAGGATACAGTCTCACTCACGGTGGTAAGTAAGAACAGAAGGTTAAATTCCTCTCTGTAGAATGAGGGGTTTCACGTGCAGCCAAGGCATCAGGAACTCAAGTAGGCCTAGAACAGGCATGGTGAACGAGTAAGCAGAAAAAAACTTGTCTGAGTGAGTCCATTAACTGTGGGCTTCTGTCTGCAGTTCTGAGAGCAGGCTGGGTTTGCTCTCACCAGTTTTGAAGCAAGGAGAGGAAGAGCCGGGGCCAAGCCTTTACCACTGTGTATTTACCAGCTCATAGCAACTGAGCAGTGACTCCGCTTCCCTGAAGCAGTTGCCTGTCTCTTAGGCACACAGGTTAGTGTATGTCTGATTAAAAAAAAGGGGTTTCAGAGCTAATCCTGCATTCAATTTGATTGCAAGATTAATTCCCAAATAGTGCTATACATGAGCAGATCTTCACCATACAATGTTTCCTCACTGCAGAATACAGAGGTTCTTATTCAGGCTCCAATCTTGCAAACCCAATCAACAGTGGCAAGAGGATAAGCACCTACTTCCAATGAATTAATGATACAGGCTATATCTATATAGGTAAGATTGAAGGACCAGACATATTCTGGAGGAAATTTATATTCCTTAAAAATAAACTTGAAAAGAATCAAAAATTAGACTCTAATCAGCACTGGGTTTACTCTGTAGTGGTTTGAGCAATCTGGCATATGAAATCAGTTGGAAATGAGACAATGAAGGTATTTGTCATCACATACCTCATCATTACCTGCATTGTGCCAACTGCCAGAATGAATGGAGGGTGGCATAACAGCTGCTAAACAAAGAGCAGGCAAGTGTGGAATTACCTGGTTGAGAGCAAAGACTTCTCCTAATCTTTTACTGCAGAAAGAAAATCCAACTTGTTCAATTAAAATACAGCTCATGAGTACATCAGTCAACATGACTGTACAGCTAAGCATATTCCTCAACTCTGCTTTTCAAAATTCCATTTCAACTTCTGTAGTTTCTTTGCTAAGAGCAATGACATTTAACAGGATTCTTTAGATCACTTCTGTAATGCAGTGTCCTAATTACAGTAAATGCTCTCTGTACTTTACCAGCAGCTTGATAAAATTGATTTGATTTTTCTTTTCATTAGCAAAGGAAACAAAAAACTATAACCATGGTTACAGACAGGTTGGAAAACAGTTGCATTATGCTTCACAACTGCTATGAAGAGGGAAGAAAAGTTGAAGAGAGAGGCCTAAAGAAATGAAGTATTTTTTGGTAGCATAACAGAAACAAACGTATACCCTCTGCTTATAATACGTTTTGGATACCTATGAATATACTTAAAGGTTTCAGGAAAAAAACAAAGTGCTTAATTACACCTGCTTGGTGCTGAGTATTCACATTTTTATACAGAAGAGACACTGTATAAAAACACAGGCTATGCAGTCAAATACTCCTCGGCTGTGGGCCTCAAGGAGCTGGCGAGCCACTTCTCACAGTGGATTGTTTAAAATGGCAACAGGAAGGCTGTCGGCCGATTCTTTGCTCTGGAACACAAAAGGAGCTCACAGTAGCAATTCCAAGAGCATGCAGGACACGTTCTACTGGGGCTGTTTCACCTCTGCAGATGTGTCCTTGGGTGCAACACCTACATCAGCATTTTGGCCAAAGGTGACCGGGACACGCACCTCAGTCCTGCACATTTCCACGTGGCCAGGACAAGGTGACTCATTCTCTTGTGCTGATGACAGCCGTTACTGAGCCACCAGCGCAGCTTTCTGATGCAGAGTCTAACTAAGGTATGGTTTTAATACAGTGGGTAGAAGAAAAAAATGTTAGAAGAAAAATAGTGGTCAGCAGGTGCTGCTGGGAAGAAAGGGTATGAGCTTCGTCTCCTTTGCCTTCGCTCCTGTGCGCTACTTGATTGTAGCACTAAATTTAGCTGAACTGCAATGTTCCCAGTTTCATTCTAAGCCTCAAAAGCCAGATATCTTATAGCCCCATTTGCCCATACCATCAGCAGGCTCAATATTCACTTCTTAAAGTAATGATGATGTGCTGGTGGCTTTGTGTCCCACATCACCCATGCCCTGTCCCAGCTTCCCCCACCATACAGAGGGAAGAAAGATCCTCCAAGCATCCATGAAAGTCGCAGCCCCTTTACAGACTAGGGAAGGAAGGACAGGCTTCTCAGCAGCAGTTAGCTGAGAAAAATAAGCAAGGCACTTCATTTCCTCTCTCTCCCCCTCCACCCCACCGTTAGCAGAGTTGAAAAGTTTCTCAGCCCAGGGTGCTGCTATTGTGAAAATAAAGTCACTCTATGCTCATGAGGCATTCAGTCACTGCAGAGACAATGCCATATGTTAGATAAGGGCTTTCTGTGAGAAAGTAGTTTTTAAGTTGTGGAACCCAAACAACTATTGAGCTAGGAATAAACAAGCAGGATAAGATAATTTCTCTGCTATCGCATTTTTGAATGTTACAGTTAGGAGGAAAAGAAAGTCACTCTTACAT
The DNA here is from genome assembly GCA_013400655.1 of Mystacornis crossleyi. Lineage (NCBI taxonomy): Eukaryota > Metazoa > Chordata > Aves > Passeriformes > Timaliidae > Mystacornis > Mystacornis crossleyi. Next base: position 2,834 of record VYZQ01055750.1, read on the forward strand.
ATGACCAATGTGTATTACTCAATTATCACTAGAAACGTTTCTCATTTCACTGTTTCCTTTCCCTTACAGGGTCTAAACTTGCGAACTTTCCTCCAGCACATTTTGCTCTACAGGATAACAGTGTTTTGTTGGGGAAAAGATTTACAAGTCGTGGGCACTGTGGTCATATGAATGAGGAATAAAGCGCAGCATTTAAACGAGTTCAAGACCAGGAGTAAAGCAAGTCTCATATTCCATTCCACCTCGTAGTTTGCTGTTCACTTAAGCAGGACCAGATCAAGACAGATTATATTAATTTCTAATGCAGAAAGAAGATCCTAAGGGGGAAAGGAAGAAAATAAGTTACAAAATAGGGGGTCTTTTTCTTCTCTTTATGTATTATTTGTGTTATTTTTGTATTTATGTGTTATTTGGATTGATTAGTGAAACCTAACATCAATTTCGTTCATGTATCCAGAAGATGTCCAGAATTGTCACAAGTTTACCCAATGTCTCAGTGATACATTACATACTTTTATTTCTGATGATATTGAAGATGCAGCCAGAAAAGTCCAGAATTGGGCAAAAGTCTGAGGAGAGTCAGGAGGTCAAGTTATTCCAGCTAAGTGTAGAAATAACTTACTCTTACTTCTCCTTTCCCCCCTCAACAACACTGCAGCAAGTAAATCTGCAAGCAGAAAAGGCATCTCAAAGGGCTTTTGCCCTCTCCATCCTATGCAGGAGCATAAGTGTAAGGCAAGGCAAGAGGGATTCAGGGATACAGCTTCTTAGGTTGAAAACCGTTGGAGAATGATGCTGTACTTGCTCTGGAGCTTAATTCATCTTGCTATAGAGCAAAGATAAATATGAGCTCATTTCCTACTGAAGCACACAAAATGTAAAATAAATATTGCCATATATGCAGAGGATTTCATTTCCTGTAACAGCATTCAAACACCCTCACCAGTGTTTACCTCACTACCCTAATTCAGTTTTATTTTTGAGTAATGGAGTCAGGTGATCAATTTTCCAGGATATTCTCCCAGTGAGCTGTCAGATAAACGCCAAGATATTTCACGTGGCATTACCGAGCTGTCTGCTGGCCTGCTTAAGCTGCAGCGTGTGAAACACAAGCTTAGGAGAACTAGTTCAGCTTGGTGCTCCCTACCCAAACACAGACTGCACTGAACCAAAGTATTGGGGTATTTGCTTAAATACCACCTTTCCATGAGCTGTTTTATCCACTACTGAAGAACTTGAGGCAACAATCGGTAACTTTGGCCTACGTTCTCCTCCTGCACACACACAGCCCCAGTTTTCCTCTGTGCATTTGGCAGAACTTGGTATCTTTCAGCTTGTTTCACTCTCCAGAGTGCTCTGTCCAGCCTCTTACAGCAGCCCCCATTCTGCCTCGTTTCCCCTCCAGTGCAGAGGACTCAAATGGCCCACAGAGTCTGGAGGAAGAAGAATCTGCTGCTTGTGCAGTGAAAGGCTGCCAGAGAAATGGGCAGCTTAGTATCCTGAGCCCTAGCTCTGCGCCCTAGCTCCTTAAAAAAAAAATCAAAGGTGAGGGAGCAAGAAGAGGCTTTTGCTGGATCTTGAGATGAAATGGCAGGTCACAGTTCTGAACCACTGCTGCTCTTATCTTCCATAATCATTCAGCTGCTTTGCACCTGCTCTGCCTCTCTGTAAAACTGAGCTATGTAAAGGAGTGCATCTGGCCCCATGCTATTCCTTTGTTTTAATTCCTTTCCCAAAGAAAATTTGCTCCAACAGTTTGATATGAATAATTTTTTAAAGAATAGATGATATTAGCTGCTTCCTGCAGATAAGACTTCTGAGTTTTAAAGTTCCCTGTTTTCATTCCAATACTTTAATTAAAGGTTTAAAGAGATTCAGTTCGGTCGTTTTAAGCTCTTTTCTCTGGAAAGTCGTAAAGGCTAAGGTGGGAAAAAAAAAGGCAGCAAAAAGAAATTCCTGAAACAGGACTTCCATTCCTCTTTTTTGTATTATATATAGTAAAATTTCACTCTCCAGAAAAAAATTGGGATGGTAGCATACTAGATAACCCACATTCATCCTGTTTGAGTCTTGAGGAGCAGCCTGCACATGGGAAGATACAGGTCACAGTTCAGTTGAAATATTGGAACTGTACTGGGTCAAACTAGGAATGGCCAATAACCTAATACGGAAACTTCTGTCAGGCTTGAACTGTTGGTAGGACAACAGCAAAAGAAAGCAAACCTCGTAAGAAAAGCCCTAAAAAAGCTATCACACTGTGTGGGGAAAAATTCAGCACCTTGTCAGGGGAGGGACAGGAAATATCAGGTTACTGGTCAGGTGCTGGGGTGTGCCAAGGCAGCTCAGTGTGTCCAGCCCTGCGCTACCCACGTGGGAACAAAGATATCACAAGGTGCAAAAACAATTGGCTGTTCTTGCCATGAACCCACAGAGAATCCAACTGAGTGTTTCACATGTGTATTACTATTTTGGTTCTCTTCACAGCCTTATGGGCTGGGTGCCACTTCCCCGTTTCATTTTATATAGCTGCCCTGATTTCTGGAGTATTAAACTTATTTCTGATAATAATCAGTGTATGTGGAGTCCATGCATGAAAGCTTGTCCTTAGCAATGCTGGTTTTAGCAAAGTCTGCCTTCACAGCCCAACATTAACACATCTTAGCAAAACTTGCTATAGAGGATAAAGAAGCAGATTGGAATGAAATTACCTTTAAAAGCATCTATTGGAAATATTTTGCTTAAATTAATGTAAATTGATCTATAAATGTTATTTCACAGCTTGCCAACAATAGCAGATATAATGTGCTCCCCTGTTGCATTAAGACATAATAGCTGAAATATTTTTGTTTGTTTGGGATTAAAATAAGGAGTCAATAACAGCAGCTGCTATTTAGTTCTAATGCAGGTGTGATTTTCCTTTCCTTGATCACAGTGTTGGCTCCTTGCAATGAAAAGCAGCTCATCACTTAGTTTCATGTCAAGTGAATATCTAAATAACCTCTGGCCCACAAATGAAAATTCACTGTGAAACTTAAAAAATTTAATGCATTTTTAACATTCCACACCAAAGTTTTTTTAAATCTGATATTTTAAACAAACTGCTTTTTGAGAAATTAAAATATCACTGCTATACAAAACAAAAACATCTTTTGAGATGCCTATTCTATATAATTTCTTCTATAACTCCTATCAGTACCTTTTTTCTTTAAATTTTTTTTTTACCTTGTGACATTTATTTAACAACTTAAAAGGGTTCAACAGATACCGTTTCCTTCCACAGCAAACAAGTTTGCTATCTAGTAGATGGCAAGATACCCTCTACAAATTCATATCCAACATCATATAAAGGAAACTGGAGTACTTGCATTTAACCTGAAAATCTTCTTTAATCACTGCCATCCAAACAGGACCTGAAAAGGTGTCCCTTCATTTGGGAAGTGAAACACATGTATATGATGTTTTCTGGTTCAGCTGCTCTAATTCACTATTCCCACACACAACCACCTGTCAGACACTTCCCCTCTCTCTCCACCCCTGCCAACCTCCCTTTCAAGATGTTTTCATTTCAGGCCCCGTTGTTCATGCTTTATCTCAATTGCATGATATTAAAACTAAACCTTCCAGTATATTCCGACTTTGCTACTGCCCCAGCAGCTACATCATTTACTGTTTCTTTCATGTGTGTTACCAACTATTTCACCTCTCTGCTTGCTTTTTTCTCTTCTGATTCACAAGAGGAGACATGAAATTTCTTAGGCCACCAGGGAAAGCAGAATCCACCAGAGCGAAAGGAAGAGGTTGCAAGTATTAGGCAAAGCTGCCAGCCTAAGCTTGAAGAATTACAATTCTTCTCTGTTGGTGAGGTGGCCAACTTTATTTTGTTAGTGTAGCAATGTACTTAATGTCTAGCTGAGTCTTTAAACTGGCTTAGCAATAAACATTGCTCATTTACATTACATGATCATGAGAAAGTTTTGCTTTTTATCCTGGTAACTTCATAATGGATTTTTCACCCCTTTTAAATCCTCTTCACTAAAAGCTCCTTTCATTTCCTTTAAATTGTTTACTTTCACTTAACACTTTCATTGCTAAAATTTCCGGGATATGTTGGTGTAAATAAGCATTTCTATGTTAAGCCTTAATAGCTTTTTAGTTGAGTGTTTCCTCTTACATTGAACACTGTTTCCAAACTATACTCAGGTGTTCCAAGGTCTGCATATTTAATGGGCTTTTTTGGGACAGTCCCTGCTGATTTGACTCATAGATCTCACACATATCTAACCTTGCAGCTATGTTTTTCTACAGTTCAAACCATTCTTCTTAGTGAACATTTCAAAACCTGCTATTACTGAAGACCTGGCAAAACAGTTGCTCTGTTCTGCACACAGATGCCCCCTCTGCAATGCTCTTTTTTTCCCTGTTTCTCTACCAGCCCATGATTTGGCTCTTCACTCATAAAGACAGCATAGTTTGTTTCTCAGACTGGAGTTTGGCTAGGAATCTGCCAAAGGATATTCATACAGTGATGCTCTCTGAGAAACTGACAGTGATTTTATTCCCTTCTGAACTGGTCACTTAGTTGATTATGCTGCATAACGTGACAGCCACACATTATAAATTGCATTCCCCAGCAACTCAACATCAAGTCTTTCAGTTTCTTTTCAAAGCTTATAGAAAAAACAGCCCCAAAAGCTCCACTCCATCAAGGGTCCCTTTAGGCCAAGATGAAAAGCAGATTCACATTTATCAATCCTTGAACAAGAAAACTATCAATCACTGAAAATACTTAATGCAAAACAGTGAAGAATGCTTGCTAAAGGCTAACAGCACTGAGCACGGAGTTACTCAGGAATACAGGGGAAAGTCAAATACTGATTGTCTCTGCAGATACGCACAACCTATACATGACACAAAGACACGCTGCCCTTTGCCTACACAAATCGAGATCTATAAATCATGCCGACACTCACCACAGTTTACCTCTCTCACCTGAGAAATTACAGCGTTCTTGCTGCTTATGACTTGCAGGGTGCAGTGGATAAAGTGTGTCCTTGTGAATTTAACCATTTCCAGGGTATTTTCAGAGGTCTGGCAGAATCAGCGAGCCTTACCGTGTTGCTGTAAGGAGTGATGATATATTGTTGCATGGTATGCACTGTGACCCTTACTGCTGCAACAGAGCACTTGCAATTCCCGCCTTGCCAGCCGGCAGAGGCAGATGTGAGGCTGCCCGTTTGCACCCAGCGACGTATTTCTCTGGGAGAGTTGGCCATATTGACTCTCACCAGCCAATTTTAATGAGACCAATTTGTACTGAAAAATGGATTAATGATGCAAGGCAATTACTTAGCACTGCATGTCTGCAACTAAAACAACTTTTTCAGGAAGAGAATAGAGCCAGTCACCTCTAACAAGGTCTGTGCCCATAACCTAATTTCATTTGTTCTGTGGGGTTCCTAAGATGTCCATTATAATGATAGTCAATTTTGGGTTTCAGTTATTTCCTGCATTCAAAGAAACCCGCCTTTTATTGACTAAACTGATCTCAGAGCAGGAAACTCAATATATTACTAGAACAAAGGTCCCCAGACAATTAGCACGAGCCACATTTACTCAGTGAGTCACGTACTTCAGTCTCTGCAGTGTCACAGAAGTCTTTGAAATGTGCCCTAAGTGACTACAACAGTATTTCAAAGACCCCTTCAAATTCCCACAAATTTAGACAAAGTGAAACTGAGCAACAGACAATCTCCAAGAGACCTTCTGTAAAAAAACAACTTTTTGAAATTAAATTATCACAGGAAAAAGATCAGAAAGGGTAGTATTGTGAAACTAATTCGTTCGGCCCCAAGGAAAACAGCAGGATAACAGACTAATTTCTTTAAGGTTTGGTGTGCTGCAACTGATTGGCTTCTGTATCTGGGAGGGTATGTGCAAACTTCAGTTGTAGATTCTCCTACTTTTCTGCAACTTTCCATGGTATCTACCAAGTGACATGACAGCTTTTCTCCTAGTTGGCAAAACACGCAGAAACTTGATAATCTCCAACTTCTATGATGCCATTAAATTTAGGCAAAATGAGCTAACAGTGATTTGGTACAGAACAATAAAAACCAGACAGACTTGCTTGTATAAATCCAAACCTGATCCAAATAGCACTGCAATTTTTGAAAGAATTCCAAGGGTCGGATTTACAAAATGTTAACACACATACGCATGCATGTATATATATATATACACACATATATTAGGAACATTCTCCACTAATCAGTGAAGTACAACAGTTTTTCCTTGACGCTGAGTAAGCAGAAGAGTTTGCTCTTGGTCCTTGCTGGTTTGGATCCATCCTCCTCAGCAGATTGGGCTGGAGCAGTCTAGCACACAGATGGGGCTGTTCTGACCTCGGCCAGCTGGCTCTGGTCTGAATGCACAGCCAGCTCGCTGAGGACCGTAACCACCCCCAATTCCAGTCACATTCCTATCAGGCCTTGAAATGGAGGTGCTGGTGGAGCGTCAGGAGAGGGATCCCTTGGTCTGCTGGGGGAGCACAAGATCTCACTCCCCCGCTTGCTGCAAGATCAGTAGAAACAGAAGTGAACAAGAAAAGCACATGAAGTTGTTTTTTGGGTATGGGCCCACCAACATTTATGTTGATTTTTCCCCTGCATATGAATCACACACGCTCACAAGTACACACAAAGTAAAGTGCAGCTCACATTCTAGTACTGCATTTTGGGGCCAGTTCTTATCTACAGTTTTCCAAATGAGCTCTGGGCATAACTCAAGTGCAGCCACATGGCAGCACAGTTTAAAAAGAGAAGCCTATAGTAGTCAAAATGTGGGGAATTAGCTTAATAAAGTGAGAGCAGCTGCATTCTTTGGTCTAAAAACTAAAATAAAGTGAAGTTGTATTATAAATTTTTGGGGAAATATTTAAGATACTTATTTGTTTGGTAAAGTGTCTAGTGGCAATATTACAAGAAAAGGATTTGTAGCAGAACTGTCAACCAAGTCCAAATGGGGAAATGCTGAAACTCTCATGAGAGACATCTACTCTTGTGACACCTCCTCCCTTATGTTTAGAAGAGAAAGGATTGAACAGGCTAAAACTAAATATTTGATGATTTGAGTGAATATGGAGAGGCAGAGAGAGAAAAGTGCTACACAGTGGTCACTTGAGTCACTGTTTTTCCTCATTATTTGCTCCCAACTAGGCCACCCAAAGTGCCAAAGGGGATGCCTAGCAGGAGTGTTTGAAACGTCAGCTCCCTGGTGACCCACACATCCTTCTGTGGTTACATACTCCACTCACGTCAACCACTGCAGCTTCTTTAAAATCAGTCTTGCTATGCTCAGCACCTGTCCCAAGGATTCAGGATTTGTTTTCTTCTTTTGAGCAGAGCCAGTAGCACCCGTTTCTTTTATTACAGTGTGGTAGCAGCTTCAGGTGAGTGGAATTACGGTGATAGTGAGCAGTCGTGACCAAAGCTGTTTCTTACTTGCACCATTGTGCAAATATGAGTGGGATCCAGGGTATATCGAAGGAAATGAGGGGATTGTTCTTAGGCTTCGGCACTGTATCCTACATTACCAGCTTCATCTGTGAGAGCTGTGCAGAGAAAGAGTGAGGTCCACACGGGGACAGGAAAGCAGAAACAAGTTTACAGAGCCTGAGGCTACCGAAAAGAAGAGGGCAGGCACACAGCCACCTTATACAAACGGCTCATTTAAAAACAAAAAAAATTGGTTTGTCTTATGCTTGATAAGGTATAGGAAGAGAAAATTTTCATCTGTCAAAAATATCTGACCTTTAAGGTGGGAAGTAAGAAAACAGCGGCGAGAGAAACAACAAAAATTTTTATGATTTTGAGCATGATCAGCATTAGGTACTTCATCATTTTCATTGCTGTTTGCTGAACTGTCTGCTTTTGGCCAGTTTATCAATTATAGAAGAAATAATCAATCCAATGACTACTGCATTTTGAAATGCCTGCATTTCCTGAGGGTGTTGCTGGTGACTCCCTCACTGTGCTTCTGCATTACAGGTCCACCTCTGTTCTGATGATTGCCAGGCTTCCCCCGCAGGGCTCCACTTTGCACCTCCATAGTTCACATGCCTCAAGTCTAAGCTCTCAGTAAAATATTTAATTTAGAATAATTTTTTGTAACTGTATTACAAAATAACTGAAACTTGTGCATATATATATTATCAAAACACGCTAAGTGCCTCACGTAAGCATCCTATTTGCCTTCAAATAAGTCACTTCATGAAATGCAGGAATTACTGGGTAACGAGACTTCCCTTCAGGAGGGCTTGGAAGCCCAGTGGTCCAAATGAGGGTGCTTTGTGGAGAGGCAACGAGCCTGGCTCACCAAGAGCTCCCAGGAAGAATTTCCACAGCACCGTGTCTGGCAGCTTGATTGCAACATTTAGGACAAAGGCTATTATTATCTCATTTATCATGTGATTAAAGCTTGAGAACATCTCAGGTGCTACGTTAAGTGACAGCAACATCTGCTGCTGCTCCTCTGTTGTCTCCATTTCACTATAGGGGGCTAAGTAATCTGAGCAATATTTACCTGCACTACCTGTTCAACAGCACTATAGTAACACCCATACACTTAATTGACAGGTACATTTTATGCTAGGAAGCTAAGGGGTTATTAGAAAGTGGTTCTTCCTTACAGCTCAGATGGTTTGGGAATGAGAAAACTCTTTCACCCATACTTTCTCTCTTTATATCTCTAAGGCATGTCAAAAATATCTAGCTTTTGGATTTTTTCTACCCCTGCTGGCTGATTTCCAACCTTGGGGTTTTTTTCCAGCTTTGTGAAATCTTAATTTCTGACAGTTTTCACAAGCTGCACTTCAGAATTATTCCATCCATGTAGTGACTTCATCTCAGAACAGCCAAGATAAACAATTCTAGCTATTTTATGCATTTCTTGATCATTTCCAGATTTTTATGTATTTCTTATGAATCTGGTAACACAGTATCATGCATTTTGGCAACCTGCTGTTGTTTCACTCAACAGCTGTAATGTTGTGCTCTCCGATTCAGGGTTTTTCAATTCAACTTAAGCTGCAATGCCTCTGATTACACAGGACTAAAAGCACTCCTGAACTGGCAAAATTTCAGATCTACTCCAACCCCCAGTTAATATAAAGAAAAATTCTTCATATAACATATTTTATTGAACCATTAATTAGTATTCTGTAGCACTGACCTTTTCAGAATGCCTAAGACTGATGAAAACAGAGGCTTCCTGAAAAACAAACAACTAAAACATCCACTTTAGTTACACTCCAACGTCATAATGCTGCCTCATCTCTTCATTTATGCATTGAAAATGAAGCGGGACAGTGCTGCTCCACAAAGCTGAAACAAACAGGTAAGTTCAGGCAATGATGTTAATAGCAGCAAATATCTTTCCAGATGTCAAAGGTCAGTATCCTCAGATGAGGGGATTACCCTACACCTAGTACTCAAAAGAATTAACAGAGTCATTGATTTAGTCACCTAACATTTAGGAGTCTGAGTTTAGGGTCCATTTTGAAAAAGGAAAGAGGAAAAAAAAAATCCAAGGTAAAAACAATGTTCTGTTACACAGTTCAGGCTCTGAAAGTCTCAGACTTATCTACATTTGAGAACAGATCTACCAGCCAAGTAGGACAAAAAAGTCCAACTGATACTGAGTACATTAGTGTAATTTATGCATTCATAAAACTGATAGACAC
>VYZQ01055750.1:13398-30627 GCA_013400655.1 Mystacornis crossleyi
GTCAGCACCCCCTTTATTCCACAAACCATTTCATACTGTACTTTTCAAGCAAACTGTGGTGTATGCCAGGATCCAGGAAACCCCTTGATCGTGTGGCAAGGCCCTGCAGATGTGGTAACAAGGTAAAATCAAAATATATCCTGCAAAATACATCCTTTTCTGCAATGCCATTTGACAGACATAACTCTCCTTACAAAGAACAAATACAAATAGCAACAAACACTGTTATTCTATGAGGAGCAGGTAGATTTTTCACAAGGCATTTACGTAACTACTTTGATGTTTCCTGGACTACAGAAATACTTAGGGCTCTTCCGTGATACTGGATGAGGTCTTATCTCCCCAAAACCTGAAAACAAGTGATCAGTTCAAACACACTTGCAAACTATCTCTGCATATATTCAGTTTTCTTACAGCAATCCACACTGTGGATTATCGGCCAGCTAGAAAGCCATGCTTGGTGACTGCTCTCTACATTGCTGTTTGCCCCACTGCTAAGTTAGTTGATCACACGACACAACTGGAAGCAAGCCACAGCTAACTTCTCTCATTTGCAGTTCTTAGTAACTGGGGAGGTTTGATTTGAAACCAGAAGCAGCTGCCAAACAGATGTTCTTGCTGAGGCATGCAAAACTGTGTGCTATATGTCTTCGACTAAACTGACAGTCCAAATCTGCTAGCTAGTTGTTAAGCCATCATCTTCTGTGAGGCTTTGGGAAGGAGAGATGCAGTATGGACTTGGTTGTACCCAAGAATTACTGAACCTTGTGACTAGGATGGAAACTTCCCTTTGGGATGCTGAGGAACTTGCCTGTGCTTGCATTAGCCTAGGTACTGTCCAATGAATGTAGGATCAGGTGAAAATCACAGGCCCTGAGGTCCTCCCTGACAAGGGTCATGCCATGTGTACAATATCTAGAATTTAATATCTGAAGCCAGTGTTTAAGCTGGGAGCCCAGATCTGTCTTTTGTAGAACAGCTCAATAAATACTCTTCTGCAGAAGCAGCACTTCAACTTAATGATTTTTTTCCCCTGCATTATGGTTATCAAAATAGANTCCAAGGTAAAAACAATGTTCTGTTACACAGTTCAGGCTCTGAAAGTCTCAGACTTATCTACATTTGAGAACAGATCTACCAGCCAAGTAGGACAAAAAAGTCCAACTGATACTGAGTACATTAGTGTAATTTATGCATTCATAAAACTGATAGACACATTTCTGCAAGTCTTTAAAGTAGAAGTAATAATGGAGCTAGTCAGCAATTTACCACTAGCAATTAATCATTCTTACAATATTCACAACATTCAGTTTTGTTCTTGTTATTCGAGGAAGTAATGATTAATTGATAAAAGTTTAGCAAGTGCACTAATAGCAGGTGCTCCTAATTGCAAACTCTCAGGGATAATTTGGTCTGAGCTACTTCACGGTAATTTGTACAGCATTAGTCATAACAGTCAGTAATTTCACTTTTAGAACAACTTCTTCCTATAGTCACTATAATCTAATTAAGAATTTTATCTAGTTATTTGTATGAGGAACACTGCTGAACTGTAAATGTGGGAGACTGATTACCATAAAAGATTAAAGAAGAGGTCCTTAAAAATATACCCCCACCAATTAAAAGCCCTTGCTAATTGGTTTCAGAGATAACTGTTTTAAAGTACCTTTAATGACAACATTTACTCTAATCTCACGTAGTTTGAAGCCCAATCCCAATATCTGTATCCCCCATTTTTTCTGAAGTTTCCTTTTAGCAGCAAGTACTTCTCTCAGAGGTTGAAAATCAGTGGGAGAAGCCACGTTCAGGTACTGTTTTCCATTTCTGCCGTTGTTGTGCACCCAGAAGGCTCCCTGAGGTAAAGGAGCTCAAGCTACTGGGTGAACAACAGTTAGCAAACAACCAGACAAACAAGCACATGCTTACAACAGCCAAAGAACTGAGCAATGGAATTCGTTACCCAGTTGTTCTGTGGGAAAATCAGCTGTATCAACACTTGTTCTCTTAAAAAAGTGTCAGCACCCCCTTTATTCCACAAACCATTTCATACTGTACTTTTCAAGCAAACTGTGGTGTATGCCAGGATCCAGGAAACCCCTTGATCGTGTGGCAAGGCCCTGCAGATGTGGTAACAAGGTAAAATCAAAATATATCCTGCAAAATACATCCTTTTCTGCAATGCCATTTGACAGACATAACTCTCCTTACAAAGAACAAATACAAATAGCAACAAACACTGTTATTCTATGAGGAGCAGGTAGATTTTTCACAAGGCATTTACGTAACTACTTTGATGTTTCCTGGACTACAGAAATACTTAGGGCTCTTCCGTGATACTGGATGAGGTCTTATCTCCCCAAAACCTGAAAACAAGTGATCAGTTCAAACACACTTGCAAACTATCTCTGCATATATTCAGTTTTCTTACAGCAATCCACACTGTGGATTATCGGCCAGCTAGAAAGCCATGCTTGGTGACTGCTCTCTACATTGCTGTTTGCCCCACTGCTAAGTTAGTTGATCACACGACACAACTGGAAGCAAGCCACAGCTAACTTCTCTCATTTGCAGTTCTTAGTAACTGGGGAGGTTTGATTTGAAACCAGAAGCAGCTGCCAAACAGATGTTCTTGCTGAGGCATGCAAAACTGTGTGCTATATGTCTTCGACTAAACTGACAGTCCAAATCTGCTAGCTAGTTGTTAAGCCATCATCTTCTGTGAGGCTTTGGGAAGGAGAGATGCAGTATGGACTTGGTTGTACCCAAGAATTACTGAACCTTGTGACTAGGATGGAAACTTCCCTTTGGGATGCTGAGGAACTTGCCTGTGCTTGCATTAGCCTAGGTACTGTCCAATGAATGTAGGATCAGGTGAAAATTACAGGCCCTGAGGTCCTCCCTGACAAGGGTCATGCCATGTGTACAATATCTAGAATTTAATATCTGAAGCCAGTGTTTAAGCTGGGAGCCCAGATCTGTCTTTTGTAGAACAGCTCAATAAATACTCTTCTGCAGAAGCAGCACTTCAACTTAATGATTTTTTTCCCCTGCATTATGGTTATCAAAATAGATATATGCACAATAGAGGTCCATTAGCATCTTTATCAACACTGCAAGTGGGCCAGGGAAGAACATGAGAGACTCACTTACCTCAGTAGCTCATTGAATTTTCTCTTCCCCCTTCACAAGCATGTACTTCTCATACCTCCCCATTATGGACTGGATTTCAAATTCCCTTGAACTTAAATCATTTATGACTAATGCACTGATATCAGGCAGAAAAATAACTTATTTTTCTGCCTGACACCTGTCCTTCACATGGCTTGAAAATAATTGTCAATGTAGTGGCTAAAAACCTGAAAGCCAGTGATTAACTTTAAATACCAACATAAGCTCCAGTTGCATTATTCTAAAACTTTGTATGCCATAAACATCTCCATGGCACCCAAGTGCCTTCCAGGAGTGTACAAAGCAACCATGACTAACATCTGTCATGTGTCATTAGTACTTCTCGTCCCTCAAGGGGGAAAGCATTTGCAGTGAAGTGTTTTGTTCTGGTAGGAAATTAAAAGAAAAAACTGCACACAGCTCCATGTTTCTCTTAGAGGAACCAAGACCAAAGAGATGTATTTTACACGTGGAACAGGGTATGAGATCTCTGAAGATCCCTAGTTCTTGGGGTGGTTTATAACATGGTCTTACAGTGCCCTCTTTGGAAAGTCTACTTTCTGGCACTGACCTTTTGATCTTAAGGATGTTCCACCAGGTCTCAAGGATGTCAAACCCAGACCTGTCAGCTGCCTTCTAGCGGGCCTGAGCCTAAGCCATGGATCTCTGAATAGAAGGATTGAGGAGCTGAACTCGATTCAATGCCAAGTAATAAGTCAGCACAGTGAAGACAGGCTTGATGTGCTCTGGGAACTCCTGTGCTCTCTGGAGCTTCCGGGACTCACAAGGCTTTATGGCAAGGTAGTGTTGCGCTCTCCTTAGAAAGTGTCTCGTTCCAGGGCATTGACAAATGTCCCCGCTGGCTGACTGGAATCCCTGCCTCCCAGCTCTGGTTTACCTTCTCCCATCTGTTGTCCAGCCACAGCTAACTGTGCCACACTGCAGCGGCAGGGCAGGGCAGCGGGGTTGGTCCCACGGAGGAAGAGACAAGCAGTGTGTGTCACCTTCACAGTCCTGCCCAGCCCAGTCCTCTGCAGGCAGCAGCTGGACAAGAACTGCAATGGAAACTTTGCTCTAGTTTGAAGTACAGCCTCTCACCAGTGCCCACCAAAACCACCTCAGACCAGCTGAACTGGTTAAGCTTAGAGAGTGCTCCTGAAAGTCCAGGATTTTTCTCGGACTGCAATATGAAGCTTCAGTTACATTATCTAAAACTCGGCCAGCAGTATTTTATTTAAGGAAATGTCTGAAAACTGGTCTCTGGCTTAGCAATGTAGGCGCAACCTGTAATTTGAGAGAGACTAATCACTTCATTACATGTAACATTGGCTGGCAGGACTGTCCTCGAAGACCTGGAGTGATACAGCATCATCCACTGCAAGGAGACAAGCTATTGCCAGACACTTTTTCCTTTTGTTTCAGCCACTTACAGGGATTTCCTGGCCGACATGGTCCTCAAGAGTCAGAAGAGGGTTTTGATTCGTCAACATATTTTTAGTCTGACCTTTAGCTTCCTTCCACACTGGCTTCAGACAGGGCCACAGCAATGCATGAAAGCACTTTCAATCCAGTAGCCAGCATCAGTACACAGCAGTGGCTTATCTGCCCAAGCTTTAGAGCACAGCTGACTTGCCCATGCTGTAGCTTTGTGCACACAGAAATTGTGTCTAGGAGAGATCCCTGAGCAATACCCCGGGGCCAGCTCTGCCCACCCTGCTGCAACGGCTCAAACTTGCTGACGTGTAAGTACAAGAGAGGTCAAAAGTCCACTAAAAGCTTGCTCTTGGAGGCTAATGCAAGAAATGGAATGAACCCATTCAAAATCCTAATTTAGGTCCCTGCAAGTTTGTCACATACATAGACCCTGTATTTTAAAGAATGTTTTATACAATAAATACCTTGCAAAAGAAAGATGCACACTGTTTTGTATGCTATTATTTGATATTTCTTATTTATCTATTTTGTCACACATGAACATTTTACAGTTGCACCTGTGGATGGTATATAGTTACTGTAGTGACAGAAGTACTAAACTACCTTTAAATACCTCCATGGAGACATCTTTTTTCACCTCTTTGGTACAGATGTATTTACAGCAATAGCAGTTGCCAGTTTTTCAAGACTAATTACTTTGACTTATGATATTTTTCCATTCCCTGAAATGTCCCTTATTTAATATGTTTTACTGTGACATTTCTCCACTTGCAAATTTTATTGGTGTACAATACGTGGGTAACAGTGACTAAATCTTATTCTTAAAACAAAGAAAATCCTGTTCTTGGAATAATCCTGCAAATTAAGAGCTAAAAGGCGTCAATGGTACGTGTGGACATAACCTCCTCCCCCCTCACAGACTTTTGGTAGTGACAGACTGAAGAAGTCAAGTGCATTAATGAAAGAACTTTTCTTTGTAAAAAGCTGATTCCAAAAAAGCTATTCATATTTCTGAGAAGAAAGCTGGAAAAGGATGAGTTTGAGAGCCTGCACAAACCTGCAGTACGGCTGCTAACAAACAACAATCAACCAACCAAAAAACCCCTAAACCACCGCCAAATACCAATCCTCCTGCCCTAGCTGGGTTTGTAAAACATCTCTGCCATCACTGAATCAGTAATCCCATGACGTCTCTATTTTGTTTTGGTAACTGCCTCAAAAAACAAAAGGAAGAGCCAGTGACTCCAGATTATAAGAAAACGATTCTTTTTACTCTCTTTTACTCCACTCTGATTGTAAATGTATTTATGTACAGCATAATGCAGCTCTGGTTTCAGTTCCCAAATGCCTCATTTTTTAAATGTTCAGTTTTGTAACCTTGGTGTGTAGGACTTCAGAACTGTGGAGCTTGCCAAGAATGGGTGGACAGCTCATCTACATCCTCCAGAGTATGCACTATGTCCATTTAGAACACTGCACAATGCACTGCATTTATTACTAGCTATATTAACTCATGCTTCACTGCTGACATCATACCAAACAATGCTGCCCTCTCAGCCCCTGCTGCATTTGTAAATCTGCCCGTCAGCATCTCCAACACAGCTTCAACTCTGCCCTATCTGAAATCTCAGCCACATCTTGCCTTTCTGTTTCCTCATCAGGCTCTGGAGCTGACTGTTACTACAAGTTCAGGAATGCATGTCCAGTCAGCACAC
The DNA here is from genome assembly GCA_013400655.1 of Mystacornis crossleyi. Taxonomy (NCBI): domain Eukaryota; kingdom Metazoa; phylum Chordata; class Aves; order Passeriformes; family Timaliidae; genus Mystacornis; species Mystacornis crossleyi. Next base: position 19,716 of record VYZQ01055750.1, read on the forward strand.
TGGAAGATTCTTGGAGCAACAGCAGATGAGTCATTTTACGAGGAGGGCTGGAGAGGGACTTTTTAACAAGGGCATGCAGTGACAGGACAAGGGGGAACAGCTTGAAACTGAAGGGAGGTAGATTGCGATTAGACATTAAGAAGAAATTCTTCCCTGAAAGCGTGGTGAGGCACTGGCACAGGTTGCCCAGAGAAACTGCGGATGCCCATCCCTGGCAGCGTTCAAGGCCAGGCTGGACAGGGCATTGAGCAGCCTGGTCTAGTGGAAGGTGTCCCGCCTGTGGTGGTGAGCTTGTGACCAGGTGATCTTTTAGGTCCCTTCCAACTCAAGCCATTCTGTGATTTCAAAGTCTAGCTCTCATTGTCCAGGCTCACGTCTTTCTTTACAGATGCCTCTTTCAACTTGTGCCTGTTTTGGTTATCAGCAAGTACAAGTGACCTCTCATTACACACTAACACCACCTCGTTTCTGCATTTGGTACACCAACTTTCTCCCTGGCTTCTTGGAGTCCATAGCAACACACAAAAATGTTTGTTCAAGTTTGCATCTTATTTTCCAGTCAAATCCCAGTCCCTTCAATCGTTTGAGTGGGTGATCAGTTTGGATTAGTTTCATTAAACATACTGTTGAGTAAGTGTCATCTGACTCCTACAACAGCCAGGGCCACACAAGGCAACATTCCTTGCTACAATTATCAGGAGCCATGCATCCTGTGAATCCAAATAAAGGCTTCTGAATTTCTGGCTTGCAAAGGTCTGTCCTGCCAGTATTAGACAAACTTCTAGAAAAGCCCAAGATTTCAAAATATGCTCAAGAAAGTACTAAATATTTCCTGACTCACCATGGAAATGAAAGAAGAGTTGGCAAAATGTCTTTAGCTCAGAGTGCTGTAAATCCTGAGCTTCTGGGCATTTTAGGCTGCATTTCAAACTAATGTACCTTACCATGATTTATACTACCTCTGTGCAATAAAACTAGTTTGGGACAGGCCCCCACCATCTTTTCTCACCTCTCTTTCTCTGGTTCCTACTTTCACCATATAAACACACCCAAAAAACCCCTTCTCGTATACCTAAAACAAACCCCCCAAACTCAAACCACACAGACAACTACAATTACCAACACAAGGTTTTTTGATGTAACTCTAATTGTGGCCCATTTTTACAGCACTTGTGAATATGGCAGCTCCCTCTTTGGGCTGACACACTGAGATCTACAGTGTAATGGGCTTATTCTAAAAGATTTCGGTTTTACTTGGTGCAGTCAAAATAATAAAGTTCCTTCTGTGAAGAAGATACCTCCTTCCTCAAATCTTCCAACAAGCACATTAAAACCATGTTGTCTGTCTTTGAGACCCTTGAAGGGACTTTCAAGCAGAGAACTGATAGGATTTTAGGAATCCTGTTTTAGAAGAACCTCTGTTTTCCAATTCAGTTAGTGACAAAAAGAATCCATTAGTAGGATTTCTAAAAATATGCTGCATTTGGATAAACTTTGGTTCCTACAAAGTTAAAGTGAGAACACTAGATGAGTAGATCTCAATCAGACTTCCAGAACACAGAGGTACTGGAGAATATTAATCAGCCAAGGTCTTCAAAGAGCAATAGGACCCCACTGAGAAGCTTAACAGAAGCTGGCATAACTGAAATACTTCAGTAGGATAAAAATAGTTAATTTTTGCTCGTGAAGAAAACCGAACCAAAACCAAACCACCACCACCAAAAAACACCCCAAAAAATTGAGCGTGATGTTCCATGACTGTTACTTAGCACGGTAAATACTCTGATATACTCCTAAACTTCTCTGAAGGATTCTGAGGCTAAGGCTGCCATAAACACATGCCAGACTTATCACTACAGACCCTTCCTTTTGACTACTCACTTGACCCCTGTAATGCTGTTACTAATATATAGTAAACAGGGAAAAGTCAGCAGCTAGTTACAAAACTTGGTCTAAAACCTCTCATTTCTTGCCAGATGCTGAAGATTCTCCTGTCAAGTAAAATTTTGCTATTTCAAACGCTGTTTTATCAGCATTTCAGCAAATCCACAAGAATTAGTAGCCCTTCGCTGGGATCATTAGGTGGGGTTTTTGGGGGGTAGATTTTTGGATTTTCATAACCAGCTTTTCCCATCAGCAGTACTCAGAACTGACATTCGACTTCAAGGCAGTTTAAAGACCATTAGGAACACACTGTGACATTGCTGAGTCTAAACTCCGGAAGATATTTGGATGTGCCTATTACACCATATAAGCTCTCTTTATTCACGTCTCTCAAGTCATTATGCATACCAGGACCAGCACAGACAGATGTCTCAAATAAAGGATGAGGGAAGTGTAGTCAGTGGGATAAAGCACTCAGGAGAAGACAACAGATGACATTATTTATAAACAAACTGGCATTGTGAGCCGTACAGTGGGGGTGATCAGAAACAACGCTCACTCATTTTTGGATATTGTCAGACAAGTCAACAATATTGTTTTACTCAACAAAAAAGCTTGAAGACCTCTATGGGTGTCAGACAGGTATTAATAACTTATGGGTAAACATCACAGAAAAAAAAATTCTGGCACTCAGCCTCTCTTTTTGCCAGGAAAGAAAATGATTGAGCAGATGGTTTGTTCAGAAACTGCAGCCTTTGGGAAGAAGCTTGTTTGTAAAACTGAATGTATTTTGCAACCAACAAAGATGTGGAAATTTTTGTCCTTAGGAAGTTTTCACTGATAACAGGAGGACAGGAAAGTCAGAACAATATTCCAGTTCAAAAGGAGTACCTAATCTTACTACTTTATTTTTCTTACTTAGCAGGTCTGTGGCAGTCCAGTGCAACAGAACATAATTAAGCATCTTGACAGGTTTATAGAAGCCTTGCTCTCAGACAAAGACCTGTGTCATTACATTTCTACTGCAGTGATGATGAATATGATTAGCAGAGTATTTTTGCGGATGGGAGAGTTGTTTTCTTTACACGCTCCCCCTCCTCTTGTCTGCATTTGTGAAGTAAATTCCCAATCTGCCAACCTGTATTTTGTGGTACAGCCCTGTCTTTCAGCCCCTTCCAGCACAGAGATTAAAAAGCCAGCTTAACTAATTAGCTTGTAAAAATATTACGGAGTGTTGCACACAGCTTCATGACTATTTTCTTCATTCAATTCTAAATATGTGTCAGGGGACTGACAAAAATCTATATAGATATATAAAAATATACATTAAAAAATACATGCAGATGATCATCACTGGATCCCAGTATCACCAGGGAGGAGAGTGGCTTTCTAGGACCATAGCCAAGTACCATTGTTTAACTGTTTTGTGTGATGATAGCAAAGGCCTACACACAACCTGCACATCACTGAAAATAAAAAAATAAAATAAAAAAAACAACAAAGACACATTATCAGGCACAGACAAGCAGAGAAGCCAGTGTCCTTTCATGAGTTCCCTGATGAGATACAGCCTGGCTTTGTGAGAGCTGACTTCTCATGTACCCAGTACAAACATTACAGGTTTGGGGATTTTCTTTTTATATTTTCTTTTTATATTCTTTTTATATATTTTTCATCCCTCTTACTCATGACTCGAGTTTATCAGAAGCACATGATTATAATTAGCAAGACACCGTGCCCAAAGAAATCAAGTTGCAGTGAGACACAGGTTGTATTGGCTTGACTTCAGACTCATTAACTTAGGCTGGGTGCCATAATGAACACTTTCACAGGAATTCCAGTGAATTCAGACCATGGGGGAAAAACTTAACTGTAAGATGCTATGCAGAGGTACTCAGAGAGTAAAGAAAAACAGAGCTACAAGTTTTCAGCTTACAGCATATGTTGACAACCATTGTCTAAAGCCTGAGATATTCAGCCTGTGTGCCAGTGTTCCACCTGTGAGAGGAGCTTGGCCTTGTCACCAGCAATAGAGGTGTCACCGGCCCAGCCTCCATCTGTTTGTGCCCCAAACATGAACAATGTTACTCCTGTCAGGTCACCACACGATCGATACATTGGGAAACAGGAGAGAGAATGGCTAGAAAGACAATTCAAAGGATTCCTAGCTCAAATTGGAAAGTTTTTCTCTTTGCTGAGGACAAATGCTTTAGCTTTTCACTGTTTGTAACTTTAGGTCTTCCACTTCAGTCATGGTTGAAGTAGTGCCTGCAGAACAAGGTTGCTTCTCTTCTTCTTTGAAATATGCAGTGCCGCAGAACTTCTGTGTGTTCCCAGAAATAGAGTCCAGGCTGAAGGAGGAATTACAAATCCTAATAAAACACCTGAAACCTTTTCTTTCTTTCTAGTTCTTCAAGAAAAAAAAAATGGTCCTTCCAGAGGGCTTTTTTTTCCTGAACTATAAAACCAACAGAAAAGATGTATAACTGTAGGGAGCTATAAACTGCTCATATGCTTTCCCCCAGCTTTAACCAGAGGGGGAAAAACCCCCCTCTTTGCCATATTTTGGGGCTGCAGAAGCTTTGATGTCAGTGGAGTTCTGCCAGCTCCCAGCACCTCACAGTGCAGCCAGGGCCCGGCTGCTTGTGGCAGACCCACGGCCACTCGTAACTGTAGTGCCAAGCAGTCAGTGCTTCCACCTTCCTTCCTGAAAGCCTGGACTCACAATGCTCTAGGAATGAGCTGAGGTTTGTGCTGAACGCACTCTCCTTTATCAGATCTGAGTCGTGGAAGGCAGTGGCCCAGAACAGGTGGGAGCTATCCAAACCAGCCAGCCATTTGATGGGTCCTCTTCTCCTAGGAAAAGGTACAGAGAAAGAGAGAAATGACTACAAGCACAAGAAGGGAAGCTCAGAGTACAATTATGTCCAGGTTACAGAGATCTAAGAGAGCAGGCTGGCCATTGGAAGCCTTTTGCTCTCTTGCTTCACAGGTGCATGTTTGCACTTTGGGTGATGGTTTGGATTCTGCAGTTGGTGGCCTCAGTATGGGGGGACTTAGAGCACAGGTTGGGGCTCTTATAAACTTAGTGGCAAATAGAAAGGTACATGAAAATACTTTGGGTTTGATTTTCAGATGAGGGTGTTTTTACCTGCCTCCTTTCCTCTCAACAGAAACAGGGTACTCGGCTGAATTGGAGACTGAGCATTTTAATTCTCCTTTTTTTAAATGAAAGGAGGGAGCAGCAGAAGCAGGCTTATAAGAAAGAATAGACAGGATTTGTAATGTTCATAAAGCCAAAAGCTAGGATATTAGATGGAAGAAAACTATCAGGGGTATATTCTTATGAAGACTGAAACTGAGATTGAAAAGTTCTGTAAATGAATTATGATTTACTGGATAACAGATAAAGAAAGATTTCACTACCACTACCTGTAAAACTGCATTGGTTTTTTATCAAGTAGCTCCTGTTTAGCCCATCTAGTTGATGAACATTCTTCTCAACTAGCAAATATAAATGACTTATGGGGATAATATTTCAATATGTAATGACATTGCTATACCTCAGCTTCTTTTAGGATCTGGGTTATTAAATATTAAATATCAAAGCTGTAAATTATTGTAGCAGCTTTATACAACTAAATTAAATTCAAACAAAACCTAATTTCCTTAATCATTGACTGTAATCCTCCAGGAACATATGCTATTAACTCAGCTACAAATGGCATAGAAACTGTATGACTTCAGTTAAGTTATTTTATATCAAATTCTAATCCAGGGCAGAGTCTTCAGTAAATCTCCTGCCGGGATTTTAATGCTTCTGCAATCATACTGGCTCTTTACTAGAGAGCTAATCTTTTTATAGTCTGATTTTTTCACTCTATCCATTTCCTTCACACCCTTTCTGAGCTATAGCTAGTACCTTCTATCACATATCATGCTTTGAAAGATTTGGCTTTCTCCTCTTGCATTTGATCGGCAATCGTTAGGCTTTCACTTAAGCCAGAATTGGATAGGTTTTTTTGTTTCACGTGTACGACTGAATCATTCCCATTTGTTTCAACATGTATGTTAATTGCCACTTGTGATGATCTCTTTATAAGGCTGTCATAATTATTCACGGTTTGCAGTCAAGCATTAAGAAAGCAGAACAATTTCCTCTTCTTTAAGAACCCTATGCATGTAAAACTACACAGATTTAATTTAAGCAAGAAACTTCCTTCGAGACTCAAGACAATGACTGGATAATAAAGAAATAAACCTTAGAGCCCTAGGAGGTAAGACTTGGAGAAACCTCCAGAGATCATCTAGTCAGCCCTCTACCCGAAGTGATCAACTAAACTGCTGTCATCCGTGACAGATGTTTCCCTAATCTGTGCTTAAAAGCCTGCGACAATGGACATCTCTCTACAGGATCTATTTCAGTCTTCACTGTCCTTCCTAGCAAGATATGTCTCCAGACATCTAATTGCAATTTTTTTTTTTTTTTCCTCTTTAAGCCCTTTATTTCCCTCCTTCTGCTTTGGGACTGGTGAATAGGCTATTCCTGAATGCCTGGCCACTTCCATCTCCCCTCAGTTTTCTTTCCTCTACACTGAATCATGGTATCTTACTCTTTCCTCAGCAGTCTTGTCCATCTCTGCACACTATCCTGTCAGCTCTCCCTTGGAAAAGCATCGCCAGAATTAGGGTAGTTTAGCTGAGGTTTTTCCCAGCATCAAGGCAGGCAGAAGAAATAACTGAAATCTGGCACATTACAGGTCTGTTTATACATCCCAGTGTGCCTCCTTCATAGCAGAACAACACTGCCGACTCACATTGAATTTATGACCCATTCTCATCCCCAGTCTCTTTCAGCTTAATATCCTATAATTATTTCTTTATGAATATTGTAAATCAAATCTTCCAAGTCTCTTGAACTGAAGGCAAATAGCCATTACCCCCAAATTTCACTGTCAAAACCATCCCAGTTTGTAAGCAAGGGAAGCAAATTCTGAGAATCTCTGTGTTCAAAGCTCCCTTCAAAGAGAAAAAAAAAATCCTAAAAACCAGAACAAAAAAAACCTCTGCACATAATCACAAAAACTCACAGAACTTTTGTTCTGGAATTCCTCTTCACAGGATTTCCTAAGCCCTGCACTCCAGTTCAAACTGGAGTCCCTCCAGGTGCTTGAACAGGGGTCTCGTGATTTTATAAGCACTGCAATCTAACAAGGACGTCACTTTAACTACCTAAAACTGAACCCTTTGTTTATGTAAGTAATTTCCTACAATAGAAACATTCCTGCCCTTCTCCACTGGTTCCTCCCTCACTGAGGCAAGGTAGGGCAGCACTTCAGCTAAGGCCTTCCCAAGTAGAGGAGATGGACATTGGCAGGTTCCAGCTCGGTATCTACCTGCTGGTGTGACCCTCCATTTAAGAGCAGCGTGGCACTGCTGACTCGTGTTCAGCTTGTGACCCGCCTCTAACCCTGGTTTGTTCTTGGGAACTGGTGCAATTTCACATTTCTGACAGTTATGGAGTCTCCTCAGTGCAATCATCACAGTGACTCAGCCTAAAGGCAGAAATTATTCAATGCAAGCACAGAGATCCCATGGCAGTTTTTGAAGTGCCAAATTTCCTAGTCTTGCAGAAAGAAGGTCACTGGTGCTGGGGCACAGAAAGGTTTAACATTTCCCAAATGCATCAAACATGTTACAATTGGCTGTTATGTGGCAGAGCTGTGCCATGGATCTTGCCAAGGTGTCCTGGATGAAAATCCCACACACTGTGACGCATCTTCACAGCACTGTGTCCAGGCTTTGCCAGAGTACAGCAGCTCCTGCAAACATTAACTCTCAAGAGTTCCCAGACATAGGCCAGATATTCCAGAAAAAAAACAAAACCAAAACAAAAACAAAAAGAGAGGGAGGATAGGGGAGGACAGGGGAGGAATGGAGAAAAAAGGGAGCAAGGGAGGAAGGGAGAAAAAGGGAGCAAGGGAGAAAGAGAGAAAAAAAAAGATAGGGAAGAGGGTATGTCATTAGTAGGGCACTCCATACAGACAGACACAAGTCTTGCTTTCAGACTGGATCCAACCAACACTACAACCCACTCCAGATCAATTTCTTCAGCGATCAGAAAGTCTCTACTAATGCAGCCATTTTGGGTCAGAGCAAAGGTCCATCTAATTCCACTGCCTGCATCCAGAAGTAGACTTAACTCCATTCTCAGGGAAAGAGTACAAAACAAGGTAAACAAAGTTTCTCCCTCAAGTACACACTAGCCCATAATCAATTAGCCTGACAAGTGTAAATTGAGTAAAAGCTATGAAAATAATTGAATTGGTGGAAAACTAGCACATTCAGAGTCATAGAGAAAAATAAAACCATTCTAAAAAAACCCTTCTATAAGGTTCTGTGCAGGAATCAGTGCTGTCCCATGCTACAGTGTACATCTGTACTCATGCTGGGATTCCACTCCTCCTGCACAGCCCCAGAGGGCTTCTGTGCCACCTGACCATCCACGGATCGAACAATTCCCTGTTAGACTTCCTAGTCGTGACATGTTTGAATGTTTTTTGCTAATTGTCCCTCACACTCCTTCAGCCAGCCTTATCATGTTTGTCCATGCCAGAGTTTAATCATCTTTTCAGTTTTCTTCAGTAGGACAGCACTTCAGCTTTTTGAAGGATGCCTTCTTGCTCCTACAATCTCACTTACCCTGCCAATGCTGGCTCCTTCTGACTCTCTCCCAAGTTTCCCTTGATGCACAGTTATTATCTCTGCACTTCCCATGTGATTTACGGAAGCAATATCCACACTCCCGGCAAAGAGTTAGGTGTTCCATCTGTCTTACTTTCAGCATGCCTGCTGATCTGCATCTAGTTTTCCTTTTTGAAGCACAGCAATGGTAGAGAATGCTGGCTTGTGTTACTCCTGCAAGGATGCCGAATCTAAGCACATTAAGACCCCTCTTTCAGGGGACCTCTTCAGCTTTTACTCCCTACATCATATCCCATAAACCACTCAGGATTCAAGTCAAGCACTGGCCTCATGGGCTCCTGAACCAGCTGCTCCACAAAACAGCCACTGAAACACATGAAAATGCACTCCATCCAGTCTGGATGCAATATTTGCCTCTTCTAGGCCAAAGAAATGAAGTTGTCCATGAGTACTTACTTTGCCCTCTATTCAGGCTGTTGTGCTGCCATCGTGGTCCACCACTGAGCAGGCAGTACTTAAGTTTGGGACTTTCACTGATGTGAAGTTTAGGCTGTTCATTGGTGAAACTACCTTGTTAAGCAGTTCAGCTCCCAAGTGTCTTTAATATGCAGAATTACTTAGCTCTCAGCAAAGCTCTCTGCATCCTTCCTGAGCACGGTATCATGAGAATGTTCCACTGATCAACATCTTTCCAAGTTTTGTGACATCTGTCTGCCCTGTTAAGATCTCCATGAACAATCAGACATACCAGTTCCCCCAAGTCATTTCTTCGACACTAAGCACTCCCAGAGAGGAATATCTTGTTTAAACAATCTCTTGAATCTGTCTGTTCCCGGTTTCCTCTTCAACTATATTTGACCTTAACCCCAACGGAAGGGCTGTGAACCAGCAGAACCCAAGGCACGATATGGCAGGGTGGCTGCTGGCAGGGATTATCAATAGTAGGTCCTTGACTTGAATTCATTTTCCTCTAAGCATGAGGAGCTTGATTTTGTTGCTTCAAAAAGGCACGCTACACAGTCCATTTATTTACTCAGGCATTTCCCAAGTGACTGATGTCTACTGTGGAATGGACTTTTGTTTTCCTTTTTTTTCTGGGCAAGGTTAAAGTAAAGTAGTCTTTCTCCCCCCTACCCTCCACCCCCAAGGACATCAGCTGGCCAGCACCAGCACTTCATAAAGGAAGAGGCTTGGCTTTGCAGTAAGGAAAACTTGGATCTTAGCAATTGAGGAAAAATACCTTCTTAGAAAGGTCACAACCCTTAGAATAATGTCTTCTTGTGTTTAAATAGAACAGGAGTTTTAATTTTAAATCTAGGAAGTTAGGACCTCTGAAACACCACAGTACTTTACATGGACTTGATTCTCTATTTGCATTTTACAATGGTCTATCTCAACTTAATTGCTTTGGCAGTAAATTAGCACAAAATTGTGGAGCAACACAGTGACAATTTTGATCAAGAAGAAATTTCTCTTTGGTTACCCAAGTGTAAATTCAAATAAAATTTATAATCTCTATGAGAAACACTAAGGAAATTTTAAAACATATTTTGTATTTCATACACAGTTCCCACAGAGGATACAAAAAGTCTGTCTAGAGGTAATTGACCTAACAGTCAAACTTTTGTGCATTTTTTGTATCTGCCTCTGTTGATGAATTCAGTAATATTAGTGTTAGTCCAGATTTCATCCCTGTTTCTGGAGTTCTGCAGCTGGCCTGCTTCTTAGTCCTAAAGCAGAGAGTAGATCATACAATAGAGTGGTTTGACTAGATTTCAGTTTCTGACTTCTGCTGCACAAGGGATTCCAGTATTGAACTAAGCATACAGTTTCTGCTTTCTATATTGCAATGTTAAACAAACGATTTTAAAAGCTCCCAAATATGAATTCTCTTTCAGGGGGAGCAGCAAGACGGGTTTGGTTTGCACTCTAAGAAATGCAGTGGAGCTTTCAGCAAAAATGATTCAAATGAATAACGTGCCTTACATTGTGTCTTTGCTGGAAATGCACGAGGCGAGAGCGGCAAGCGGGGCTGCAGAGCGATGGCAACTGGGCGAGAGGGAAAACCTCCCCGTGCTTGGTCCTTGAGCCGATGGTAAAGGGGACAGAAACAATTCTCCCCACCCCTGCCTTGGGCCGGCCAGGGATGTTCCGAGCCTGCAAACCACTGCAGCATGGAAGCGTGTCCTTTTTTTTTTTTTCCCTTCCCTTTAAAAAGTTTTCAGGAAGTCTGGGGGAGGGGCGATGCTGTTTCTTTTTTGTTATAATGGGCCCCTTTGTGGAGATGGAAGAGGAGAAGAGATCCGTGTGCCGGCGAGGCGCA
>VYZQ01055750.1:30782-47780 GCA_013400655.1 Mystacornis crossleyi
CTCTTTTGATACGGCAAGAGAGGCTTAAATACTTGGATTTGAGAGGCTATTCCAGAGGGCAACTTTCATGCGTGAAAGGCTACCCGAGGAACGAACAAAAAAGTTAGTAATCACAGAGCTTGCCCAAGCACATGTGGTTTTACATGCATCTAAAGAATTACTGCTGTCATCTACAGCTCATCAGTGCTCAGGCAGCCAAAACAAAATGCTCAGTGAAAAGGAAGCGTTCATCTAACTAATTGTCAAGATTTCACTAGGACCTTTTGTTGTTAAAAACTCAAGCTGCAGGCAGGCCCTGAGAAAAATCCAGGACTAAAGAGCCCTGGAATATTTCCATGTTCTTAAAATCCTGCCCATTGCAACCTGTGAAACTCATTATAACAGAAGTAGTGTTGTGTGACAATTCACACAAGGGTTCCACGCTCTAAATTTGAATGTAATAAAAGCAGTGATAAAGACTGGGACATTGGAAAATTGAACAACAGCAGAGCCCCAAATGCAGTTACGAGACAGGCGGATTGAACAGACCCAATTCTTTTGGGAGAGGAAGCAGCAGCAGAATCTTCATGAAAAAACACTTGCAATGGCAGGTTTTTGAAAAATCCAAACAAAAATAGATACCGAAAGCAGATCCATGTTAGAGGAATATATAGAAGACTGGGATAAATTTATCTAGAAGAAAATTTTGAAAATGGATGTGGTCCAGCACTTTAAGCAGCAAAATAAAACTACATTTATAGGTGAGAACTGTAGACAAATGGCCAGCATCTACTTGCATCAGGATAATTTTCTGCTCCAGTGGAAAATAGTCACATTCAGAACAGGCATCATCATCAGCATTTGTAGCCACAGTCACCGATCCAAGCATGGGCAGACTTTGCAGCAGGTCTCCTGCCTCCAACACCCTCATATCTCTGTTCATTATTGACAGAGGACTGTTACTTATTACACCAGCATAAAACATTAAATGGCACATGTGGAGAAAAAGTCTTCTTGTGAGCCTGGCCATGTAATACTTCCTCTAGATTGCTCCTTCTGAAAGAAAGGCAGGGTTAAAGACCCTCAAGTCTCTTGGCCTGATGTGGTATCATTAGCTCAGTATTGCTAACCTGCCAGCTGGATGGATTTTTCATGTGCTCAAGTCCTACAGGAAATACTGTAAAATGTTAGTTCTTCCATTCAAACGAGAGGTGTGTTCTCTCCCAAAATAACCAGGCTAAAAATCTGCAGTATCACCAACCTTACCCCCCGCCCCCACCAAAAAAAACCCAAACAAAAAAAACTAACAAAAACCCCACTGCCAAAACAAACAACACCCCCTCATCCCTGAAAAACAAAAAACCACAATGAAACCCAAACACAGACTATCTTCGAGGGGATTGTTTGAAACATTTCAGAGCAGTTCAGCAACCCAGTAATTATTGAAGGAGCAGAATTTTTTTGTTTTCCTCAGTACATAATCTCCACTGGAAAAGTCATGATTACCAAAATAAAGGTACATTCGACATAGGAACAAACAGTAAATGCAACAACATTTGACCAAAATGTTGCTGCAGTTGCATAATTATAAGCAGTTTAAATTCATTGCCGAATGTGCCAGTGGCAGGATAGAAGGAACCAAGCAAATGTCCCTGGATCCCACTGGGCAGTCCCAGGGCATTGCAGCAATGCCCACTCCATACCCATGCCACTCTAGTGGCAGAGCTAGATGGAACATTTGTGGCATTGTACCTCATTCCTACTCCAAAAGGTTAGAATTGCCAAAAAAACCCACATCAGTCAAATGTCATATGTTTAATAAGAAAACATCCGCAACTCTCACAAGAATCACTGCGTGTAGAAGGAGTCATGAAACCTGTCCATTACTTCTGAATAAACCCAGCTAAAGAAGCTGAAGATAATAAAGCTTCATCAACATAAGTTATACAGAAGACTGGCAGGGAGAGAAGAACTAGAAAATTCTATAACTGCCAGCACAAATGGAGAAATAAGGCCAAGACACATTTTCATACACCCATTTTAAGTGCACAGCCTGCAACTAAAAGATCTCATACTGAAGCAATGCTTGTTTTAGGCAAACTGATGCTATTTCTACCTTTCCTGTGTCAGTGCACAGGATTGTGAGCAACAGCCTTTATCTCAGCATCACTCAGTGAAGTTACTCAACTTCATGATATCAGAAAGAGCATGTTTAGCTACAGGCTTTTTAAATACAGAAAATGCTGTGATGGAAATACAAACAGCAAAGTGCCTTTAGTCAGTTCTTTAAAAAGTGATTTCAAATAAACTTCCATATATGACCTTAGATAGATGTACAGATAAACCTATTGTTTGTAATATGGACACAGCATGAGCAATCCAGCAAGAATAGCAATTCTTATTTGCAGTTACCCTATTTCTTAATATCCCATATGGTGGAGGCACAAGAGACCATATATCCAAACATTATCTGCATTGGAATGTATTTATGATCTGTCATAATACCAAGATACTGTTTCTTTTCCTTCACAGGTTTTCACCAGCAATATTTTTATACCTGATTTGCATAGTACCATCACTATGGCTACTAGAAATTCATCATGGGACTCAGGTATTTATTATGAGGCAAGATGTTTGAAACTGATGCATTATTTGATGGGCTGGCTTTGGGCATGCAGACAGAAGTCTGCTAAAGTCTTGTTTCCAGTTCTCTTTTTCATATTGGTGGGTGTCCCAATCTAGCTACAGCTACGTTGTGACTATTGTGCACTTCCTAATTACCAGATAATAAGCCTCTTTCCTAGCTAAAAATGAGACTATTTATTTGTATTTATCTGGGGAACTGAGGACTAGAAGCTTGAAAAACATAGCCTTTCACCCCCAGGTTACCAGCATGAATCTTGCTCAGTAGGGTAAAAGAACTTCCTTGCTTTAGAGGCCTTTGTAAAATAAAGTGAGTTCCACAGTACTTAAAAGCAAATACCACAACTCCAAGCAAGTCAAAATTGAGACAGATATCAGTAAAAGGGGTCTTAACTCAGGTTACCTCATGTTTGCTGCACTGTAGGAGAACACAGATTGTTACCACATCTAGTAGTGTCTGACAAGGTTTATATCCTTCCTTTCTTTGTGCTGCAAAATAATCTAGAAGCAGAGGGAGGGGGGGTCTGGATTCCAATTCAGGACTAAAACACATGGTAAAATTTTTATGGGCAAATATTCTGGGGTCAGTTAGGGCCAGAACAGAGCCCCTTAGCCAAACAGTTCTCACTGAGTCAGCCATCTCCTCCTGCAGGCTAGTTTCAAGTCCCTGTAGCACTTCCACATAGTGAAAAGGAAATTTTGTCTGTCCCAGCATTTGCACATATGCAGTGCCTTACATCCATAGCCGTAAAGGTTCTGATTGGAACAAGAACAAAAAGTAACAGAAGAAAATACGTAAATTATACTTAGAAGACCTAGTGCCTCATTTTCTCCTTTGAAACACTGTTAGAGCCCACGGAAGCATAATCAAATATTCAAAATTGTGTTTACACTGAAAATGCCTGAGGCTTTTTCTAAATACAGCAGCAGGAATTTATTGTCTTCTTGTTTTCCCAAATCTCCTTAAACAGTCATAGACAGGTAATGTGGATATTGAGAACATTTGTCATAGTTAAATCTGGTCCAAGAAACAGGCTAATTCTGTAGTCAAAGGCAGCAGTTTATTTCCCAAAATGATGTTAGAACATGGCATGCTTTGTTCTTATTGATATACTGCTACTGTGAATTAAAGAGGGAGTATATCAAGTTAACAGCTTAGTTTATACCTGGAGAGATAGGATAGAGAGTTCTGGAAACACACAATCTAACAAATTCCAAAACAATACCTCCAGAAGGGGAGCAGCTTCCTAACAATTAATCTCAAACACAGCATCCAGACTAGTACTGCTCTCAGTACTGAAGTATTCCTGGGATTTTCATTATTTAAATGCTAGCAGAATGGGTAATTATGCAGTCACTATAGCCACACTTTTAATATACACACTATGAAAACAGTGTGTGGTCTTTAAGGCAGTAGAACTTTGATCTTGTGGTGAATCTTCACCAGGAAGCTTCAGCTGCTCGCGTCAGTGCTGTTAGTTAAAGCAGGTCAGTGCTGTTAGTTAAAGCAGGTGCTAATAGGCAGCCTCTCTTCCTGAAGACAGAGGCAATTCTGCTTCTCTGTGTACTGCAGAACTGGACATAAGTAATACCATTCATTTATCAAGGGTGCAGTACTGACTGCACAGAAACTACTGCTTTGTGGTAATGCGTTTGGGGATGAAATATATGTTTGGGAGAGATGATAAAGTCAATTGAACTGTACGGAGAGAAAACATTGCTGTCTGCTGTCAAGAAAATTGAAACCATTTAATCCATTAAAAAACCCAAACATTCTTTCATAATAATGTACCGGATCTCAGGGCTCTGTTACCTTTTTGAATGCCTGGTGTGCCACTGCCACAGAAAGCAGTAACTGACCACCTTTGCAGGGGTTACCCGACTTGGGCTGTAGTCGTTGCAGGCTTCCAGTCAGGAATGAGAAAGGTACTTGGTAAATCTTGTAATTATTTTTAACCACCTTAACTTGAACATTTTGAGGATATAGTAAATATTACTGCCCATTCCCTCATCCTCATTCTGAGGTGGGATTCTCTTACCAGCTTAAATTATAGAATAGTGAACTCCTCAAAGTGATCTTACATCTTTCACTATTCCTTCCTTACCATACTCATTATATTCCTCAATCTGGAAAACAGCTTAGGCAATCTTTTCTTCATGTTTTACATTCCAGCTTTCCTGTATGAGCAAAATGAAGCAGTCAGGAGTGCTTTGAATTTCTGACATCACACGTGTTTCCATAGTGACAGCCACACTGTTTGCAGCAAAGCACAGACAGCAAGCCAGGTACCTGTTGCTTGGCAGAGGGCCTGCTCCAGGGAAGGGTTAGACTCTTCCAAAATGTCCTCAGCCTCTATGCACATTAATAGGTTGAGGGTACTCCACCCTAATATTCAAATGTCAATTTTATACCCCAATGCTGGCCCCATTATGAAAAGTTTTAGCTAAGCTCAGTTTTATTTGATAATAACAGATTGTGAATAAGGTGCAAACAGAAATTGGCTGAATTAGTTTGGTGTTTCATGTGTCCCCCACACTCTGCTCACCCCGCTTCTCTGCAGGCCACACACTGGGACATCACCACGTCATGCAACAGCATTTCCATTTTGATTAGATGGTTTATGAATCGGGGGTACGTGAGCTTCATCCCGGAAGAAACAAAAGAAAGTATACCAAGCCAGAATTGATACAAAATGTGTACAGTTTCTTCCTATTTTATCTTTGCATAGAAAAAAAAACCAAAACCATTTTTATTTAGCTAGGTACACAGTCAATACCTAGGACTCAGTGAGGTCTAGTAGTAAAAAAGGCAAACCATGTTTATCAAATGCCTGTGAAAGAGTAAAACAGTACTGACTTTCTCCTTATCACATTCCCATTTAGTCACTGCACATCCATAACTCGCTGGGTAAATACGCCTGGCACCAACAGTCCTATTTACATGCATATACATGATGTAAATAAACGCTCTTCTCCAAATTTTCAAGTGAATCACTTCACAATCACCACTTAATACATATTCAGAGAGGAACAAACCCAAACAAGATATGAACATACTTAAATGAAAAAAACAGGAGCCTGTGTAAACGACTGGCTTTGCAGATGCAGATCTCCATTTCCTGCCTGGAAGCAGTTGGGAAGAGCTATGGACTGGCCCTGAGTGTGCCATTCAGTCCAAGATCACAGAGCCTTGCTCTGAAATCATAACCCACTTCTCAGCTGGAAGTACTCACAAAAATGACATATAAGGAAAGACACAAATAATGTGAACTGATTTTCTTAGAGGTATTTCCTGCACCTTTGTGCCACTAGAACAAGAGAAAAAGAGCTCCCCTGCAAGCCATGGCACGGTTTCCTCTGCCTCCCTCTAGCAGTTGAGCTGCTGAGTCCTGGGCTCCTCAGACTTGGATGTGAAGCTCTGAATAGGTTCATGGCTGCTTTCCTCTTACCATGCCAGACCAGGTATGGGGCCAGAGGGGTGAACTTAAATGCAGACTTAATGACAAACCAAAGGCTCACAGAGTCAGCCTTCCTCCTCCTGCACAGGTTAGTCATCTCCCAGGCTACTTACTGATGTTCACTTCTTAGTATTCTGGGGTGGCTAGGACAGTTATGAAATATTTTTAGGTTGTGGTCTCTTAGCTGACTGTGTCACACAGCCTGTGGNCGCTCTTCTCCAATTTTTCAAGTGAATCACTTCACAATCACCACTTAATACATATTCAGAGAGGAACAAACCCAAACAAGATATGAACATACTTAAATGAAAAAAACAGGAGCCTGTGTAAACGACTGGCTTTGCAGATGCAGATCTCCATTTCCTGCCTGGAAGCAGTTGGGAAGAGCTATGGACTGGCCCTGAGTGTGCCATTCAGTCCAAGATCACAGAGCCTTACTCTGAAATCATAACCCACATATATACCACCATAACCCTTCAGCTGGAAGTACTCACAAAAATGACATATAAGGAAAGACAAAAATAATGTGAATTGATTTTCTTAGAGGTATTTCCTGCACCTTTGTGCCACTAGAACAAGAGAAAAAGAGCTCCCCTGCAAGCCATGGCACGGTTTCCTCTGCCTCCCTCTAGCAGCTGAGCTGCTGAGTCCTGGGCTCCTCAGACTTGGATGTGAAGCTCTGAATAGGTTCATGGCTGCTTTCCTCTTACCATGCCAGACCAGGTATGGGGCCAGAGGGGTGAACTTAAATGCAGACTTAATGACAAACCAAAGGCTCACAGAGTCAGCCTTCCTCCTCCTGCACAGGTTAGTCATCTCCCAGGCTACTTATTGATGTTCACTTCTTAGTATTCTGGGGTGGCTAGGACAGTTATGAAATATTTTTAGGTTGTGGTCTCTTAGCTGACTGTGTCACACAGCCTGTGGAAGTAACTCAGAAAGCCTGTCTTTGACCTTGTGGGTGGATCTCCATAGACTTTAGGGTTTTTCTGTAGGTAACACATACAGATGCCTCTCCATTGCACCAATTAAATTTCTTTTCCAAAACACCCTCTGAACAAGCCGTTCCCTCTTCTTTAGCTGAAGGGCAAACCCAGGGAGATTAGCCCTACAAGGCTGTAGCCAGGCAGAGAGTACCAGCCCCTCCATCTCACTGTTTCCATGCCCAGAACTTTAGACTTCCCTCTTCCAAATGGAAATATCTTCGCCACATCTGTGTGTCAATCTTTCAGGACTCTCACACCCACTGTTCAAATAAGACAAGCATTCAGCTTAAGACTCTTTACCGCCAACTCTAAAAGCAACAAGCACATATTTTCCAGATTTTTCAAGTGACAGGAAATTTATCTACCATAAGGTCAGACAAGAGGCAGCATTTACCCAGATACTGAACAACATTATCAGAGACCAAGCAAAGTATCAAAGTAGAATCTGAAATTTGCTGGAAAACGTTTCTCTTGTATTGGCAGGCTTTATGCTGAACACAGCTACTCAGTATGCTCTCAAACACACTCCAATTGTTGCAGAAAATCAATCCCTGTGCAATAAAATGGTGGGGGGCCCAATGGAGGAATGCAAATCATCTGCAGTTCTCTGGCAAAAATAGGACAGGATAAAAGTCTTTAGTAACAGCATGGTTTGGTTTTCTAATTATCCTCTGTTTATTACAATGAAGAGAGATGTTAAGGGGTTGTTACGAAGATGGATTTTGGAGCCATGCCCCTCAGCTGCTCCTGGGCCAGCCTTGGGTGTGAAGGTAGAAGGGCAGGACAGTGCTGCAGACAGAACATAGCCCCACCACTGGTTTACTGCAGTTGGAGTAACAGTATGTTTGAGCCAACACTCAATTTCCCAGATAACCAAGTTCTTGGAGAAAGTAAAAGCACCTTTTTTTTCTATTTCAAAGGGATAGGCAACAACACAGGTCTATTTCTCTAAAATACTCCTTTATTTCATCTCTCACCTCATGAATTTCCTTACAAAATAAGGCAAAGCAGGGGCAGGAGTGGTGGAGAATACAACCCAAATATCATATCCCAGCTCATTTTCAGCCTTGAGGGAAGTCATACAGAAAAATGAAACAGTGACATTTTCAGAGAGCTTTTCCTGGACAGCAGATAGAAGCAGATATTTTGAGAACAAGTTTGAATATAGGGCCTGACCGTGACCAGTTTTTACCTTATTTGACTGTTTTAACCAAAGAGAGACCATGTAGGGAACACAGCAGCCAGTTTAGGAGAGCTGCAAGCAGGTCACATTCAAAGGGTGCAGACTTAACAGCACAGAGATGTCACTCACTCCATCAGCCTTTGGATTTGCATCCTCTTCTGCAGTACAACCCTGTACTGCCAGAACCTACCAGCACATCACTCTTGTCCTCACGAGAGGAATTCTTCCCTTCTGAAGAAGAGGAGAATTACAAGAGTGAGGACCTTTGTAAACATCAGGTATCTTCCACAAATGAGCCCTCTGCAGTTCAGCAAAACAGGCACTCTCAGCCATAGAGCACATCTGCTCCCTGTGTGGGATGTTTACACATGTGTCATGTTTTTATTCAAAACAGTACTGTGGCAATGAGCCTGGGGCAGTTCAGGTGAATGTCAGCAACCAAGACTTCAATCAGTCCCGAGACAGCAGTCATGGAAGTGAGGGAACAGATCACCACATCATTCAGACGGTAGGACACCTTTCCCTTTTCTAGTAGAGCTCTTAGGACAATTAGAGGTAAGCACCTTGCAGAATGAGTAAAACAAAACCTCAGACATGTATATTATATATATCTGTAGTTCAGAAAACCACATTGTGAAAATACAGCATGCTGCATACTAACTATTATTGCCAAGACTAGTCTCTGTGTAAAGAAGAGATGCTCCTACCATTCTCTTGCAAATCTCAGCAACTGAATTTAGAAAGTGTCTGGGTAATGATTCTGCAAAGGATAATGCTCAGCTGAAAAATGAGAACAGAAGGAGTAGTACACAGAGATTTGATTTGAAAGATTTGATATTCATTACCCAAAGTTTGTATTTAAGTGCCTTTTTCAAACCAGGCCTGCCAGATGGAAATTATTTGGTCTCATACAATGTGACAGAGAACAAAAGCAGTCTCAAGGACAAATACAGTCTCTGAAAGTACCTATAACATCAGTCTCCTAAAGTTACACTATATTATTGTTGTCTTTTAAACAGGCTAAAGTTTTTGTCAATCAGCTCTCCACAATCTGTGAGACTGTATGGACACTGGCCCTACACCAGACTTTTCTACTGCTACTAGTAGTTGGGAGATGGCTTCTCCCCATTGGAGTTGAAATCACCCGGGATCAACTGTCTCAGCTGCTTCTCATGTTTGTGGGAACAGCAGCAGATATACTTGAATTTGCTAGTGAAACCTTGGACATTGAGGATGTTCGGTAAGGGTGTTTTGCTGACGTAAATAACTCGCACAGTGCAAGATACTTGTGTGATGTGCAGTGCCCCGACTGGTGGAACTGCGTTTCCCTTAGGAAACAGAAGGCTACGGACAAGGGCTCTGTGTGCCTGCTCCTGCCTTTCTCTCTGCGAAAGGCCCAAGTCCTGTGAGTTTTGTTAGGGATTACTCACTTGTTGCCAGCAGAGAACCTTGTCACCTCACCACAGTGAAAGGGTTCAGAGAGCCAAAAAGGCAGCAAAACTGCCAGGCAGCAGCAGCTCTTAGGCTACAGGAGCTGAAATGCTGGATACACAGTAAGCCTCCTTCAGGCTAATGAATTGTTTTAGACAGGCAAGGAAGCAACTAGAGCTGGCCTAAGCAATTCATTATCCAAGTTGCTTCTTTGGTTATCTCATATGTACTTCATGGTAGGATGACAAAGTGTTCAAAGATAAGAAGAAGTGGAATGGCACAGTCTGGTGAGAATTTTCAACACTGTGATCTCTCCCAGAGAAAGTAAGCTCACCTCTCCCTCACGCTGCTGGAGAGATGAGCTGTGAACATCCATCATAAAGAGTCACAGAAGAGGTTCATCCTCTCAAACAAATACTATTTCATTTTTTGTAAATATCATAGCAATGCTTTTAGAGCCTTTTAGAGGAAAAGAGTCCTTCCCACTTGGCAGAGAAGCTTCAGGCTTGCAAGGAACGCGTAATCACTACAAGGGTAAAGATATCCCCTCTGAGCCACAGAGTCTATTCTTATATGCCTATTATTATAACATTAGCTTCAGATATTTAGTGTAATTACACAGCTAGAACATGTAAGCCTTAACAGCAAAAATTCCATATGAAAAGGTGCTTCTGTTTTCCTTAATGTTGCATTTTAAAAGCACACATCAATCAATCAATCCCTGCTTCACTCAGCCACCCTTCAAATGACATTCCAAACACTACAGGAAGCATTTTTGTGATCACATAAGGAAACTGGATCTTCATTGTTACCACTTTTTCCCCTCCCATAGGAAGAATTACGCTCTCATAAATGCAATTCTTGCTGTATGGACCTGGAGTATGTTACAGTTTCCACTTGATCTTGCAGGTTAGTACTTGCACGTAGAACAAGAAAAGAAAATAATGTTCTTAAGTTTTTGCTGGTACATCTTGTGGCTGTGCACACACTACAGGCTGCACCAAGGACTTCTGGTGGAGAGGAATTTATATGACAACAGCTTTTGAAGAAAGCTCATTGTGGTTTCTTTTGAGGAAACACTTGTTTCTGGCTAACCTCTGATCTCTCTGATAGAGCTCTCTACTTTCAGGAAAAGGAAAAAAGGATTGCACTGTTGTATTGCCCAGTTGCCTGTTACTGCCTTAAACTTCACTATGTGAGTTCTCGAGATCTGGTCTATTATGGCTCGAATTTGGGTAGGTTACTAGACCCTACAGAGAGACAGGCAATTATGAACCACAGAACAACACAGCCAGAACACAGGAGAAATTACCTATTCACAGGAAACCTAAAGGACCATATGATGTTGGGACTGTACACCCTTACCTTAATCTAAAAGGCCCAGCTGTTCACCCAGCTCAGGGCTGTATTTGTCCCTGGGCAGAAAGGGCTTCTCCATGTCCAGGAAGGACAGTGAAACCTGTCTGGATCATCATCTGTTCCAACCGTTTTGGCCTCCAATCACTACAAGTTTGCAACAACTATAGAGGTCCAAAAATGCATTATCCTCACTAGCATCTCATACAAAATAGATTTCTAGGCTGACACACTGACTAAAACGTTAAATTAAAAATTCCTGGAATATTATTTTGTTCATTAGTCCTTTCTTAATGGACAGCGCTAGGCTTTGTTTCCAAGAGGGAAGCTATGAAAATATTTCAGCATTTCAGCTCAGCTCCTAAAAAATCTGATGCAATCACATTTCAGGTTTATGATAGCTAAAATTTCCTGCTACTGGTGAAATTATTCTATTAAAGATGCACAGCACTCAGGTTTAAAAAAACTCAACCAACCAAATAAAAAATGTCCTATACACATCACCACTACCCAAGTAAGTTCAAATAGCACTTAATCTGTTCATTTTTTTCTCTAGCTGTTGCTTTTCCACTTATTTAATTACATTTATCAGTTAAAAATTAAATTACTGAACACACATTACTATGGTACAGTTTATTTTAGGCAGTTCTATACAGTTGCACAGATAGTACTTTTTGTTCAAGCATCAGAATGTTTACTCACACACCAAACATGACGCAAAAGAAATTTTTAGACACTTATGATTAGACTACAGCAGTGCAGTTAGGACTATTAAACAGCAATGGCACAGAAGCATATTAAAAAATTAGCTGCTGCTGAAGCTTTGCCTAATGGATTCAGCAAATTTCTACATTTTACAACTCATTTTCCATTTGAGGCTCATCTGTTTCTCCCCCAACCCCAGCACTGACTCAAACAATAGAATTCTTTGGCAAGTTGGAATGTTTGGTGGTTGCTACTGCATCACAAGTAGCGATGTTTTTTAAACCAGTGAAATCTCCCTGTCCAAGAGACAGGTTAATTAAGCTTCTTGTGTTTTTGTAGGAGACAGCCATAGTTAAGCCCCCACAAACCTTTCCAGTGGTCCCTCTCCAGGCACTACACCACAGAGAGCATTTGACCCCACCATCACCTTTACAGCCAAGGGGAACTCGTGCGTGCAAGTTCCAGCAGTTGTGTGAAATTGATACCCACAAGGCTAAGAACAAGTAACTGTGCCTCAAATCTTACGTGGCAGACAGAAACCACATAACGCTCAATATTGCCTGGCACTGACAGGCCTTATTCTTACTGTGACACAGGAAAAAGGCAATGGCTATCTGGTGAATGTTTTAAAAACAAGGTCTTAGCCTGGAACAAAATGAAGTGCTACAGCACTGGCTGTTCCTATTCAGCACAGTTGTGTTTTTCCTTAAGGATGCATACTGGTCTGGCATGTTGATTAATCAAAAAAAAAAAAAAAATCTGGGGAAGTTGTGAAGAACCATTAGACGATTTATTTCTGCTTCTTATTGTAGAAGTGCATAAATAGTATTATGTTTGAGAGATAAAAAAGGGGAAGTGGTTTTTAGTCCTGTTTGCCGGACCTTATAAGTGTCTCATCTGAGTTTAGTGTGTTTTGCTGAAAAACACCCCAGAAACTGAATATGCTGTATGTTGCATAGTTTACAATGGAATACATTTATAGTCCAGGGCACCCTGTATTGTGAGTGCCCTTTAGGCCAACCCTGGCTCCACTTCACGAAGTTGTTTTAACGTAACTGTTCTACTTCCAGTACAGCATATTGGCTGCAAATCAAGCACACCGGCCAGGCGGATCCCCAGCCTGCTGCTGTGCAGGTACAGCGCGGAACTCTGGAACATTGGGGTCAGCCTTTTCATACAGGATGGGCCCTTCTTCATTGTGCGTTCAATTCTGATGGGCCACTTCAGAATATTCAATCAGATGCTGGTATTTTTTACAGCTAAGAATATCTTAGTTGTGACTCTGCAGTTGTATCGGCTGGCGGTGATAACGTTAGACTTCCGTGCTACCGTTCTGCAGAAGAGCAGGAAAGGAGAAGTCTGTTGCTGCCCTTGTGAGCCTTATGAAGCTCGTGCTCGTGCTACTGGTCACCAAGAGAACGAAATGAAAGAGTTTGTTGCTTTTCCCCCAAAAGAGGAGTCCCAAGCTCCATCAGAAGATCACTGAGCAGTTATTGACTTGGGAGAGGTTGCATTTCCCACAGCTTCTTCAGAAGGGCTTTGCCCATTTCTATGATCAAATGCACCTTGAGTGCCTAAAGTCATCTTTTCCATCAAGAGAACATTAATTTCTTCTAAACTGTAGGGGAACTTTCTCAAGCAAATTCATAGAAATGGGACTTTTTTTTAATCCATTTATATGGTGGGTTTTGACTAGTTCCATATTATATTACTCACAGGGATTTTGTAGCCATAGTTTGTAGTATCAAGAAAAGTTGGGAGCACTAACAAGACTGGTTATTACCATTGGTGGGACTGTGCTGACCTATGTACTTGCATGTATTCAAGTAGAAGGACAAGCCTGTCCTTTATGGGACGATAAAAGCATTGAGCTCTACTAGAATGGTTGGACTATAGCTACAGTGTGATGAACAATATGTTCACCGTGCACGGGAGCAACTTCAGCAGCAACAACTGTGCAGGCATGTAACTGCTGCTACTGTGACACAGGAACATTGTTCATTCCAGGAATTTAAGGAAACCTTCTTCAGATGTTACCTCATCTTTGGCTGGATTCAGTTAAGAACTGTGCAACACCATGAAACTACACAAAAAAGACTCTTATGACCTCCGTGGTCTGAATAACCCAAACCTTAAAAAGAAAAAGCAGTCCCCCGGATCATTAGAAGACAAGAGCATTTGCTACAGGCATTTTCTACAGAGTTACTTGCCTTTCTATTTCTACCAGTTAGAACGCACACGCACAGAATACACATGGACAGAACCTCACCAAAATATTTCTAAATACTTTTTCCCCTCTTGATTTTACTGTTTTTACAGTTGAGACAGTTTTTTAAATGTCTCTATTTCGTATGATTTTTCAAAGTGGCCTGACCCAGACATACAGTGTCTCTAGAAAGAAGATGGCACTGCTGCTCAAGGCAATCTAAGCCAAAGGATTCAGGCATGCACTCCATGTTCCATAAAGCACCACAAGCTCCCATGAAATAACCTGATTGTCTGGTCTGGTGAGTGTCAAGATCCATTTTTAAGAAATGGCTAATAATTAATAATTTACTGCTTTCACATTTGGAGTGAACAGCCTGGGCCCCAAGAGCACACCTGAGATCAGCCTAAGACCACTGACTTTGCTGGACTTAGTTTAGAGAAGCTGAAAGTAAGATAAGTGATTTTTGAAAGTCTGCCTAAAAATTATATTCTCGCAGAAAATGGCAGGTGCTTTTATAGATTTCTGCATCCATTCTGAAAGAGAGCAGAAAAGCATATAGAGTGACCTAATTAAGGTAATTTCCCATATTAAAAATACCCAGTTAAACCTTCTTTCCTAAAGCCTCGGCTATCTAAAAGCAGAATCTGGTTTCAGGAATGAATGAAAGTGTTTCTACTATCACTGCAGCAGTCATATACTTATTTATCCACAGCCTGATAAGCAATGACACATTTATTCTTTGAAAGATGAACCTGTTTAAAAAGTCCAAACACCAAAGATAGGAACATGTGTTTATACTTGTGAGTTTTTGCTGTTCTATGCAGGATAACACCCTTCCATTATGAAAGAAGAAAACGCACAGCCATAAGGAAGTATCATATACTTCACAGCCTTTCCTGCCATTTATACAGTAGTAATAATGTGCAACCCTTCCTTCTCTCCTTATTTTCGGCCTTTTTCCAGCAGCAATTTTAAAAAGCCCATCACTACTTCCATGGCATTGTGAGGTAGACATATGGAGAGTGGAATGCAACTTCATTTAGGATTTTAATTCCAGTCTAGAGGTAAAAAAATGACAGCTCTGATGATGAGCTATGCTGTCTAAAACCTTTCACACTGGCATGATTTTAGAATCAGTTGGTAAAACCACAACACAGCTCTTCCTTGTGGTTGCAAGCCAGGACTACTCGTATTCATTTTGAGTTTACCACTTGCTGATACAGTAATTATCCTGTTAAAAGGATCACTGCTAATTAATTTGGAGTGTACTGAGCTTGCTAGAACATCATTCTAAATTCATCAGCACAAAAATTGCAGGATGTACTTTTTTTAAACTCACTGTCTATTTAAAGTCTTCGTTCAGCAACAAACTCCCTACTAGACTCAGCCTGCAGCAAATGCAAGATCCCCTGGGGTCATCAGTACAGAGACTGGTTACAGCAGGAATATTTCACAGCAAACTCTATTTCCTGGTCTTCAGGCTGTTCAAATTTAAACAGCAGTAAAGCTTCTAATCACATTTATGGTGGGAAGAACTCACTCCAGTGTTAGGTGATTAGAATGAGATCCCATCCTCTTTCACTCACAGACAAAATAGGCTGGATCCTCTTCATGTTTACAATAGAATAGATTTGGACTTCCCTTTTCCTCCCCGCTATTGTGGTGATGGCAGTCAGATTGCTTAAAACCAAAAGAGAACCCAGACTGACAAAGCAGTAGTGCAAATTACCATTGGGTACAGGGAGCAATCACATACACCAGGGAGCAGCAGGAGTGACATGCAGTTCCCTCTACTTCACTGAGAAGCCTGGAAATGGCAATTAAGAAGTCCAGTAACTTGTGTGTTTTGGGCAGAGCAGCAAACCCTCCTCAGCGTCCTGTTGCAAACGTTTGGAGCAGGACTGCAGCTCTGCGTTTTGCAGCAGGCTGCTGCAGGCAGCTGAAGCAGCAGCTGGCTGTGGGGAGCCCTCACGCCATCCCACAGCCTTCCAGAGCTCTGCACGAGGCAAGAGGTGGAATGGGGTCCCTTGAAGATCTGCCAGCATCTGTGGTGTACCCAAAGATGTCACGCTTGCTCTACAGGAAAAGCTGCAGCGAACCTTCAGATGGGGAAAATTCAAGCCTCCAAAATGGAAGAATTTCAGAACATTTATCTTAACCATTATTTACTCGAGTCAGGAGAACACATTACTAAATCTGTTCTGCAAACAGATATCTGGCCATTTTACTGTTATTTATTCTGGTTGTTCCTGCCTTGTCCTTTTAGATTATTCCATATTAAACCTCACTAAAATGTTTTGCCACTTGTCTTTTTCTGAGCTAAAATGTATTCCTGCTTTCCTTCGGACATTGGTTCAAATAAGATCATAGCCCTGAGCAAGAAAAACAACAAACAA
Source organism: Mystacornis crossleyi (assembly GCA_013400655.1). NCBI lineage: Eukaryota > Metazoa > Chordata > Aves > Passeriformes > Timaliidae > Mystacornis > Mystacornis crossleyi. The sequence continues at coordinate 47,129 of VYZQ01055750.1, forward strand.
CAGCGATGATTTTATTGCATTCCTGTTGGTATTTGTACTGTACTATGTTCTCTGTGACCATGTGGAAATGGAAGAAAATGTGCAATTACTTTTAAAGATTTCCAACAGCATTTTGCAAATAAAAGGCAGTTACCTCAGGCATAGCTGCCAATTTATTATGTGAGAGCTGACTGTTATATGTTCCTATTAATTATATCTTCCACATGCTGCTTTTCCTTTCCATGCTTCCTAAGTTAATTACTTAGGCCAGATTCTGACTGCTGCCATTGCTTTGAAAACCCACAGCAACTGCAGCTAATTCCACTCTATTCTGGATAGGATCTTCTTCATTCAGAGCCTTTGCCTCCAAGTACGCAAGTCACAGTGCAGTCTCCAAGAGGATGTGTTTAATACCTGCACATAGGAGGCATTTTAAATACACAAATATACACATGGATTTAGATACCCTCACACACATCTGGCAATGCCCCATATATGCCTTTTATTTCTGTAACAATCTCTGAGACTGCCAATAAGAACACACTGAAGATGCCTCTAAAACACTTAAAAAAACCCCTAAGCATTACAAGTATCTTGAAACTTGAATACTAAGCATACCATACTCTGAACAATATACTAATTTAAAAAAAAAAAATTTAATTAAGTTCCCTGG
>VYZQ01055750.1:52936-67197 GCA_013400655.1 Mystacornis crossleyi
CTCCCAACTGTGTTACCTCAACAGCACACCCATCAGATGATTTCAAGCCCATTTCCTTATTAAAAAGGACCAGCTACATCACATTTTCCACTGCAGAAAGAGGGCATGAAACACAAGAGGTAGACTGGCCTAGAGACAGTCAACATCATAAAACCAGACTTGGAAAAGTCTTTATTCTCACCTCTCGGAAGTTTACTGAGGCCCTTAAAGCCACAGAGCAATTCCTCAGAAAATACCATGTAACACAGCTACCAATATCGTAGTCAGAATTTACAGCATTTCCCTTCAGTTTGTTAGTTGGATATAGGAAATAATATCCTTCTGCAATTAAGAAGTGTTGGGGCTCGCCCCCCGTTCCCCTGGGAAGAAGGGGCCCTGGCATGGTTGGGACACACGGGTTTTTCCCTGCTCTCTGGTCACATGTGACCTAGTCCTGTCTTCACTGGCCTTTACCTCTCCCTCTGCCCGGGGAACTCGGTGGTTCTTCCCACAGGCCCTCAGTCTGGCCTAGGCCCCCAGCAAGAGCTGGGCGAAATAAAATCTCTGAACATCCACGCAAAATATGGTCCCTTGATTATTTCCATGGGCATATCCGTCTCCAGGAAGGTTGCAGAGAACAGTCAGCAACAAAGAAGGACATAGAAGGAAAGATTTTTATTCTTTCTTCCAGAAAAACATTACGGCTTGTGTTTTAAAGCTCCGTGTCTGTAGATGGAATATTGTACATGAAGCCTCTTAATCTGATACCTCCTTTAAAAAAATTCTTCAGCTGATGACATTTTAATTTGCTCCAAATGTTTTTGTGTCTACCTCCATGCTGCTCGTCCTAGACAGAACTTTGTCAGAGCAAGCTGTCCTTTCAGCCAGCTCTGCAGCCAAGGCTCTCTTTAAAGCAGTGAAAATGGAAAAACACGTGGCCTGTAAGGAGAAACAACAGGAACTGACTACACATCTAAGCTACTTCTTGAGAAGTGGCTTTTCCATGGAAGTGTTTCCAATAACGAACTTCAGCAAATTTCCATTTTGCTATTTTTAAAGGGCCTGGCACTGTAGTTTCAACAGATGTGCCATAACACCAACTATTCACATCACATGAAAACCAAACCTCTGTAGAAAAGCAACTTCATTGTACTTCACTGAGAAAACTGGTGCCTACTAGGAACTAGAAAAAGCAGTATTTTCCCCACAGAATGGTTAGGTCTTAAAAGAAAAGGTCTGAAGCAGATCAGCCACTCTTGGATCTCCAAGACAGTACAGCCAAGACAGCATAAAACATGTCCCGTGGTTATAAAACACCATGCGCTCTCCACTTTCAGTATTTTTCGCTCCTTACCCTCTCATAATGCAATTTCCATTGTGTAATGTCCTATTTATAGACTTCAGGATCTTTTCTGGTTACTTTATTGTCATCAGAAGCAATTGCTTCTGATTGCACTGCTTCCTTACCTCAGATTTATACTGCCCTCACAGTCTCTAGAAAAAGCAAAACAGACAAACAATCAACGACCCAACCCCAAAAGAGATAACCCCCAGTTTCACAGTGTGGTGAGGAGTTAGCAACACAGCTATCATAAGCACCTTGTGAGATCACAGGTCTAAGCAGAAGCAAAGACAATATTAAACATTACACTCAGAGCATGAAGGGATTTATCCTAGGATAAGTCAGTCTTAACAGTTTAATGGAAAGTAGGATCCTGCACTGTACAAGTGTTCAAAAAAGAAAACAGATTAAAAAAAAAAAAAAAACCAGAAGAAAAAGAAGTCCTCCACTGAGGCATAGTGGAAGGAAGAGTAGTTAATTCTCTTCATTCTACCTTTCTTCTTGGTCCTGTGAGATTACTTTCAGCCCCTTGTACCTACATAGCTTGGGTCCAAGGAGCTGCATGGACAAGGAGCCCCTGTTCCTACTTTTCTGAAAGATAGGTCTCAAAGTACAAAACCCCTGAAAATAAAAGTGAGTGAATCCCACTGCATCTCCCTGCAGTTGGGAGCACTAGTTAAAGGGAACAGAAGATGCTGCACAGGCACTGTTGTTGTCCTGGTAGAATGCAGTGTTACTGTAACAGGAGATACTGCTTTGTTAGGAGAAGCAAAGAGTCACATGAACTTGGAAAAAGGGATATCACCTCAGGGAGGTTCACTCAGCTACACACAAAAACACACAGCTAAACCTTCTGCCTGCACATTTCAAGGAAACAGGGAGGGACCATGTCTTCTTCAAAACCTTAGTAACTTATGTCGTTTGGAAGTACTTTGCTTATACATAAAACTATTGGAATGAGGCCACAGGCACTGGGAGGAAAGCAGGGAGAGCAGAAAGGTACTGAGTTAGAAACAGGGCATGCATTTACACCTTACTTTGGGGCAGGCAGAGGTCCTGGTTAACCCCAGTGTTACCATAATCAAACGCTTCCTGTAACAACTTTGACACATTTTTGCACAGCCCTGGAATAACATACACCTCTTCACACCACACACCTTCCATGTCGCAAAAGACAGGTAGGATTCATCACCTGTACTGATGATGCCCTTGCTTTCAGTTGTCCTGTAAATGGGAAATCTGCTGATAATCCTTCAGGACAGAGTGAAAAAGGAAAAAGTCTCATTAGAAAGGGTTACCTTCCTCTCTACTGCATTCAAGATACAAATGAATCCTCCTAAATCAGCCAACTTAGCAAACGGTGAACTACTGCTTGGTCTTCCCTTCTTACTGTGGGACTATACATGTTATGATTAACACCTTTCTGAGTCTGCCTTGACCAAAGGTAAAGGAAAACTTTACAAAATAACCAGCTTCTGAATTCACAGCTTTATTATCAACACAGGAGAGCAGAAAACGTTCTTACCATGTCAAGGCAGTCCACTTCAAATCTAAGAGCCCAAGAATACATAAAATCACATCGATAACTTGACCTAATCTAATTCCCCACCTGCAACAGGAAGTTTGTATCCTCCCAGCTGCCAGTTCACTGAGTCCCTCCCTTCCTCCTTGCAGCTCCCGGGGCTCACCTGGGGGCCGTTGGCAGCTCCTCGACTCAATTCAGCAGAAAACCCAGCAGCAGAGGCAGGGGAAAGGAGGCGCTGTGCTGCATAGACTCAGCTGTGTAGCCTTACCGCCTGATGAATGACAAGTCACATAACCTAACTGGAAAGAGCCAGATCAGGAAACTGTTTCTATACTTAACTGTTGAACAACGAGGCTTGCATTTAGTGGGTCATTACTGACTTGAAGCTCTCTTTTCTCTGTTGCTGACTCCCACAATATGACAGGAAGATTATCCAAGGCTATCTCTGTCCAGTGCATAACAGAACAAAACAGCAGAAAGCTCCCCAGATTTGCCTGCACTTGGAAAGTGTCCCAGGAAGGACAAACAGAAGTGGCTGGATTCTTTCCTGGTTTAAGTGGAACAAGTCGATTCAAAATAGATGCTTAGAACAGGAACAAGAGACACTATGAGAAAATGGAGTAGAGGACTGACCAAGAGAGACAGATCCTTTCCTCAAGTAGAAAACGGCACCTCTGCCAGTTTTCCATTGTCTTTCCCACGTCTCTGTATTCCCTTAATAGCAAAGAGGATTGGGATCCCACATGGTAACGACAGTGAAGACCTCTTTGGCCTCATCCACTTTGGGCTCTGACTGCATTCAAATATGTCTGGAAAAAGGATTAACTAGCAGTGCCAGGTTGGCTTGTGGGCAGAAGAAAAAAAAATCTGCATTAAATTACCATTTTTGAGACAGGTCTGACACTTAAGAGAAGTTTTCTGCAGTGACTTACAGTCCCCACTTTTCTTTGGCAATTTTTACAAGACATGAAGTTCTTTAGGGCTCTGTAGCTTGCCTGAATGTCAAGTGATTCATCTAGTTTTCTATTTGTCTGTATTCATATTTTCAGCCACAGTGAGAAAAAACAATAGAGGCTGGATATGAAGAGCACAAACACAGCTGTGTAGTTAGGCTCTTCTAAAATCATCCCAGTCTGTCAGGCCATAGGTCTAGAATAGTCAGTAGTGGACAGTTTCTGATTCGTGCTGCCCTATGACTACAACAGCATATCAAGTGGCCCTTCATTTTTGGGTAAACATGAGTTTTGCTGAAGATCAATGATCATTTCTGACAGTCATTAATTCTATAAAGGACAGGGTGTTGTGCCTCTCAGCTGCCAACTTCTCTGGTTCTGACAGACTTTGGTCTTACAAGGACTTTCATTCATCTCTGCGAATAGACCACTCTTCATACGGAGACTACAGATTTTTTGCTGAGTTTCTTCATACACTTGAGTTTCAAGAAATGGATCTGTCATTTCTTGTGCTTTATCTAACAAAATTCCTTTGTATTGCAATATAGAGAACCAAGATTTAGCACTTGGGCTAACACCCCCAGTCTCACTGTGACTGTTATCATAGAAGACCAAGTCCAGGCCTGGGCCCCCAGTGTTCAGTAAACTACAAGTGCAGATAGAAAGAGTGTTGTTATTCCTTCTCCTGAGTCTCTCCCAGCAAGCAATCTTCCAGTCTGTTACAAGCATGCCAGCATAAATGCTTGTTGAAGTGCTGTACACAATGGTAACTGCATCTCCTCCATTCCAGAGCACAGCACTTCATCTGCAGACCCAGGTGAGCAAAGGGAGGGAGCCTGGGGGAGAGCCTGGCAGCCAAACGTGTGCGTCTCTGTACCTCCTGGTTCACTTGTTAGAAGGCTGTGAGATCCAGTGTGAAGCACAGCAGAGCAATGCTAAATAGAAACTGCCACAGAGGTTTTCAGAGCATGACGGGATCAGACCTGTTACAACTCACAGCCAATCACAATGGTTACACACTTCCCTCAGATTCTTTGCAGCAAGAAAATGGCAACCCCTCAGGTTAGCTGACAGCCATGGGGACCTCTGTCTATCATTCCGTGTATCGTTCTTGATTTGTTCAAGCTGACTGTCAAAGATGCATGCGGTATCCAAGATGACTCATTAATTGCTTTCCAAACGTTTCCAATATTAGTTGTCTGATAAAAAAGAGGTGTGAACCATCTTCATGTAAGTGAGCTGAACTAAAAAGCGATGTAGTTATTAGTAAAAGCAGCAAAGTGTCCCGATAAGACACTTATCTCATTTAGAACATGAGATTACATCAACCACCATACCATTTGCACCTAAAAAGCAGCAATGTAACGCAGCTCAAGTCAGCATACACATAAATCTAAATGTGGCTAATCACGTTAGTCTGTCCACACAAAATGAAATTACCTGTGACTAATACTAACACGGATGAAACTGAGGAAAATTATTCGTAGTGCAATATGAGCATCTCTTTGGGCTGCACTCAGTTTCTCACTGGTTTGGAAGTGAGGACGGTAAGAAAAATAGGACCCTTATGCTCAGCAAGGCTGAAAGCTCAGCAGGCACACACACAGTAAGAAATTATTTTGCCGAAAGACAAATTGTTCAATATTTTGCAAATATTGCTTTGCCCCCGAAGGACAGTTATTTGGTTTGATACATTCCCATGATCTCCAGGGAACTACACAGAAACAAAGGTGCAGATAAAGACAGAGAGAACAGTAATGAAGTCAGATGTCCTGCGGTACTGATGATGTGCTTTCAGGTCACAAAGTAACTACTTCTAACAGCATTTTACTTAGTAGAGATAAACATAGTTCAGAAGTAGAAAATCGGAGATGTCTGTGAAAAGGCCAAAAAAAGCTGTAACAATTGACACCATCCGAGTGTGTGGCTGAACATACAACCGTGTCCTCATTAAAGACTTCAGGTAAGGGCTACCACGTGTGTTTGCTAGAGGTGAACGTTTCAGGTAGAGGAACAGATACCAGTGGTTACAAAGATCGATGCTTCCTGAACACACATCAGCACCACTGTGGGAAATTGCTGTGTAGGGAAGGAGCATCCCCAGCTAGTCATGCATTCTGGTCCTGAGGATATTAGTGACTACCTCAGGATGTGTGATTAAAACATTATGCTTTTCCTACTTGTAGGTAGGTACTTAAGAAAGAAAGAAGGTTCCCAGCCTCCTCATTATAACACACAGAAAGTACCATTTGATGCCACATATATTACCCACACAAAGGAGCCTTAGGAAGCAACCACAAATCCCGTGGCAAATCATGTTATGCCAGACACAAGGTCTAGTTCAGCAGGCTTTTCCTAGTCCGAGCTGTACTTAACAAATGAACCTTACCAAACTGTCTGGGCAATAATGACCTCACACCTCTTCAAGCTGCACAGGCATTAGAGGCAAGGAGAGATGACCAGGATGGCTTGAAATTTACACCAACATCAAAATTAGTTCAAGCAGGAACTAGAAATCAGGACAGATGACTGCAGCCATGTAAGACCTCTTCTTTCTATGGCAGGAACAGAAAGAAATGTCCTAGAGCATCTGAGCTGGATAAACCATTTTCCAGTGCTCTTCTGAATAAAACACAGTGAAATGGACTGCCTCTAGAGAAACTGAGATGTAGATTGAGTACCAGCCAATAGTGTATGTTTATAAGCAACAGCCTGATTCAGCCAAAGAATTCTTTTTGGATATTTTTGTTGTTCAAGTGAGAAAGAGAGAAGCTACTGGCAGCCTGCCATTGTAATGTGATATCTTGGCAGGAAAACACTTTGTGTTATATCACAACCATATGGTGGTGGAAAAGATTTTTTTCTAATAACTTTCTGTAATAATCCATTCCCATTTTTAATGCAGCCTTTTGGCATAAGAAGAATATGTTTGCTTCTCGCTTCTATCACAGGAGTGTTAATGTATGACTATACTTTTATACCTAATAATGGCAAACATTAAAACATCACATTTTCAGAGGTACAATTACCTCCTCTGTTGTGAAAAGGTAAATGAGCCCACTGATGGAATGGAGCTTCTGTGAAGGGATAACCCTGGTTCCCCATAGGATGGTGCTCCCTCTTTTTTTTTTTTTTTGTTTTTTTTTTTTTTTTTTTTTTTATCTAATGGATGAGAATACTCAATTAGATAAGATTAAATGGGGTCTGGCATTCTTTGGTAACAGGAAACAGGAAGATGTGTGGGAAGTTGTCACTTGCATTTCTGTCTTCAGCAGCTCAGCTCCATGTTAGGAACAGCAACAGTAAATAGATTTCCTCGGGTGTCTTCCTGTTGCAAGTAGAAACTCAGAACAAGTGAATGCTATAGGCAACTGAATTTTGCACACATTCTTAGGACAGGTTCCTGCTCTGGCCCAGCTGACTTCCTCCCTGAACATGTCTAGAAATCAGCAGGTAGAAACATTAGTAAATTCAAATTTTTTAGATTCATAAGTCTGTGCTTTGACTTTCCTGTTGGGATAAGTCTTTTATCAGTATGAGGGTACAAATGAGCTTTTGGCATATGAATACTCCCCAGAATCCAGTAGCAAGCATGTTTTACTATGCTGCTCATGTTTCCAACTTTTACAGTCTTCTATCTTTGCAACACAAAAATGAATAAAAGTACACAGAATTTCTTTTCCATTACCAGTAATCCAAACACCACCACAATCACTTTTGCAATCAGCTTTTTCGCCAAGGAAGCTGAAGTGCAAGATAAGACACAGAGGTACTTATCTAACAAAGCTTTTTCCAGCACAGCAAATAAATTTCCATTAAGGGTTCCTGAGGCAGATTCCTGCAGGATCCTGGTTCAGAACACATGATACCCCTGCAGCTTGCTCTTGCCCAGACAACTCTGCTTGTACTCCCAGGATTGCATAGAGCAGTGGATGGGCAGATGGATTATGCCTCTTCACTAAAGTTCTTTGGCCCTGTATGGCTACGCTGAAGCACAATAATGAATTAAATAATGCCCCAAACACTTGCAGGCGGGTGAATGTGAGCATCTATGGAGTTAGGCTGACAGAATGGTTTCTGGCTTGTTTCTGACCCAGGTGAAATGGTATTCTCCTCTACAGCCCCAAGGTGGGTGTTAGAGCCATGACGTCCCAGGAGCTGTCCCCAGCCAGCAGGAGGAGGCTGGGAGGAGGACTCTTGGGCCTCCCCAACATGTGGAAGCCCAGAGAGTTTCCAAGTGATCATTTGCTGTTCCATGCTGGCAATCCTTAAGGCCTTGATATTTTCATAATTTCTAAGAGATTTAATTAATAGGAAATATGTAAAATAAGAAATTACCATTGATTTCAACTCTGAGCTGATGTCAAGAATGAGTTGCACTCCATGAATGAAAGGAACTAAGTCTGGCCTGCATTTGAATTTACCCCAAGTCCTTCATGATGTTGTTGTGATTTGGATGCCTACAAAAACCAGATAAAAACAGAAATACTGAACATTGGAATGAAAACCCATAGGGAGGATTTTGTGAAAAAATGATAGAAAATGCAACTGCTGTGACTTGCATGATGTCAGTGCTGAAGCTTCTGCATGAAACATTACCAGGGCAGGTGCAAATATGAGACTGTTTCAACCAGTGGTCCATAAATTACCTATGTGTTAAAATTCAGTTTTCTCTACTTTCATATACTTTATTGCACTTCTTGGTACATAACAAGAGGTTTCTCTCTTTATGGCGTCAAGCATATGAATGTTATAAAAAAATGTTTACAGCAAAATATCCTCAAGAATTATTTACATTGCTGTCAGCTCTTTTGAGACACCTCGACTAACCCTGTCTTTAGGGATTTTCCTTGTTAAAAATGTCCATGCCCCTTGATAAAACCCTTCACACTTTATCCAGAGAAACCACATTTTGCTAATATGATATATTTTTGACTGACAGCCTTTAAAAATATCCATATGCAGCAGTCAAAACATAGCGAGCTTGCAGCCCCTCGGAATCTTAATTCTAAGTCTGTCTAACTTCCTGTCAAAACTTACAGAGTAAGCAATAATCAGAAACATTTATTGTGAGAAAGAGCCAGTTTTGCAGGATCCAGTGAGGCAAAAGCAAAGGAGGTTATCTTCTGATTTTACGTAGCAGAATTGCAAAACAAACAGTTCAGCCTCAAAGCAATGAATCTGAATTGGTCATGGTATAGCTCAACGGAGAATAAATACACTCTGAAAAGCAAATGAGAGATGAAAGAAAGACTTGACTGTCATTTACATTTGTTAATATGGAAATTATGAAAATAAGTAAATGCTTATAAAAAGACATTAATAGAATTCACCCAGATTTACAGTTGGAACTTGATTCTGTTATTCTTTCTTATATATAATCCAACAGAGCTCAAGCTGCCTAAAAAGGCAGCATTATTACAGTAAGACTGATGTCTGCTCTGCCTAGTCCTGACTAGCCACTCTGCCAGGGAATGGGGCCCCAGCAGTAAGTGGCCCAGGAGGAGGAGCACAGGCTTCCTCTACCTTAACTACCAACCATACCTTCAAGCCAGGATCCCTTGAGTAAAGCTTTGTATTCTGCAGACCTTGTTACCAGCTCTTTCCAAACCTTTGCTTGCAATTCAGCCATAAATAACATGGAGAGTTTGCAACTGTTCCTGTTGAGATCAGTGGTGAAATTTGCTTAAACTTTGCTGCTTCTGGGTGTGTAATGGTATGTGGGTTGTGGGTGCACTCCAGAATGGCTACAGCAATGTAGCAGCTCATGACTCCCACTGGAGACCTCTGGAGTGGCAAACTGGCATCTCTGGTCCAGGTATAAAGGGAAATGCAAGCCCACTTAATTCCAGAGATCACCAAATCAACACAAGGTCACTCAAAATGCCCCTGGGCACACACGCACAGAGAAGGGAGCAGGCCTGGAGACAGCACGGTAGCGGGGCAGCACGCCTGTCTGCACAAGAGAGGAGACAGATCTGCTCAAAACCAACTTGTACTATGCCTAAGAGTAACTAATTCTCACCTTGTGTTCATTACATTCTCTCTCCTCTTTATGTGAAAATGATCATTGTGACCTGCAGAAAAATGTTTAATTATTATTCAGTTTCATGGTCACAGCATCAAGTTTTTTCAAAGATGCCTTACAAACTGAGAACAAGAAAAAAAAAAGAAAAAGAAAAAGCCCTGTTACCTAAGAGCCTATTGAAATTCTTCAAGTCTCCGGGCATGCATTATGTATTCACCAAGTTTGCTGCTGGTGATGTAAGTTAGAAATTCTCCTGCTGGTTTTGATTACAGCTGCAGAGTCACAGATTTGAACACCAGTAGACAATCATTCTTCTGAGCCTGCACATAAATATAAAATGTTTCCTTTTTCCTTATCTCATAAACCTTCCACTATGATTACTTCAAAATGAATTCCTGTTTTCTTCAGATTTTCTCCACTTATCGTGTTACAATTAACAAAATGTATTCCATCCAACAAAGCTATGTTATTTGCATATTCAAAGGTCACCATACAGGTTAAAGTTATTTAACTAGGAAAGAGACGATAATTTCACAATCTTTTTTAATGCAGATAAAGTACAAAATTACCTCTGGGTTTTTAATTTGCACATTTACAGACACATGATAAAGAGTTTTACGATAATGGTATAAGCAGCATAGCGAACTTTCAATTAGGCTGTGACAGCTCTTCCCTCTAGTCTTTGCATTGTCGTTTTATTATTTAAAACACTGTCATCTCTTTAAGGGAGCAACAAAGAATATTACTTACTGCACCCATACTTTGGAACCAAGTGGCAGCTTCTCCCAGGAGTGCTGCTGCAGCGTCAGCTCACACGTGCACGACATGACATGGAACCGCTCCTCGCCAAGCAGGGTGGGAAAGAGATGGGATCAGATAAATAAGTTCAACAGACCGTCAGGTTTTATGGGTGTTCCCATCACTGAACAGTCCAGATCATCGGGGCAGAGCAGTGATGAATTGCAATGAACATTCTATGTATTGCTGGACACCCTGGCGGTACTTAATTTCATACTGAATTTGTACAAACACAGTAAAAATCCTGGACGCTAGATTTAAATTATTCCTGGAAAAAGCAATGCTGAGTGAATTTCCTGTGAAATGGTAACAAAGGGAAATTCTGCCCTCCATCTAAGAAATTCTTGGCCTACCTTACAGAAAATTAGATGCCACAGCACAACACTTCATCCACCTCAGGTAAACCAGTGCAGCTGAGCTCATCATGATCCCAATCCATTGCAAAGTTACCCTTTTCTCACTTAACACCATGCCCACAAACCAATCCAATCTCTTAAAATGAACAAGCAGAGGACAAACATTTCTTAGTACTATGAATTACTCCAAAGTCAGTTGCTGTTCCTATTTGTGTTGAAAGCCAACCATGACAAAGTCATATGTTTCTTTGTCCCCAGTTGTCTGCACTTTTAAGCCAGAGAGTAATTGATTGCAACAAACCAACTTCTGTTACTCTAGATGTCTATCCAAAGTCTGCAACTGCCACTTGAAAAGTCCAAGAGACACAAGCACTAAAAAATATAAAAATTACAGGAATTTCAAGAAAAATAAGATCCTACAAACCTCCCAATACTGACATTACTTACTGAAAGTCACAGGTAATTTTACATCTCTGCTGACTGCAGTAGATTGCAGCCTTTTCTGGACTTATCTGATGTAACAATATCGTACATCAGTGGTAAATCTTTTACAAATGGACCAGTCTTGAAGGGTATAATCAGTAAGCCAAACAAAACAACAGCCAAGTTAGTTCTCTTCAANCACACAAAAAAACAGCCAAATTAGTTCTCTTCAAGCACTCTGGACAGCAAAGAAAGGCAAAAGACAGATATAGGCATAGGAACTCTCCTTTGAAAGTCACAATTACATATGACTACAATGGTCTAGAATAGCTATCGAGCTATTCTACTGTCAGAAGTTTTACTCTCCTTAACAGGTGTCTTCCTCATCTTCATTTGCCATGAATCCCATCCCAGGATTCCCATGTCTGGGACAATAGGTAACACAGCGACAGGACCCTCCCTTTACCCCATCCTGAGACACCTTTAAAGATCTCTGCATCTTCTGAGATTCCTCAGTTTTACTTTTGTCTCTGTTGTAGATTGGTTTATGGGGAAAGGAGAGGAAGAGGCAAGTGCAAGTCACACTTGTGAAGTGACTTAATTGTATAGAACAGAGTTATGTGCTGTTCTCCCCATAGTAACTGCCCCCTTCCAAAAAGAAAATTCTAATTCCTAAGACAAATTACAATCTTAGAATGAAATGTTTTGGAACTTCTACTACAGGAAATACGACCATGTGCCTCACGTTGGACATGAGAACATGACAATATTACGATAGCAAATAGGCATTTAAAAGACTGTTTAGAAAGACACAAAGAATTTAGAAGTTTGGTGCACCTAAGACTCCATGAGAAGAAGTTACTTAAGGCTGACTGAGGAGAAAGTCTTCAGATGGAGTTAAAATTTTTAGAAGTTGATAAAAATGAGAAGCCCTGATTTTATCTGGAAGTGCTTGTGTGAGAAGCACTACAAAAACTTCCTTTTTTATTTCATATCCAACAATGATGAAAATTGTATTTTGGAGGGATGAAAGTCTCGGGGCAAGATGAAACTGCCATTGTAGTCCAGAAGAAGACTGTGTGGATTTTACGGTGAGAAGCTTACTTGGACCAACCCTTTACAGAGTTTGCTACAACACTGAAGCTCAAACTAACAACGTTAAAACGTCTGAATTTTAAAAACTTCTTATCTCTCTGTTGCTATAACAGAATTCACAGTCTGGCTAAATTTCTGTGCATGTAAAATATACAGGAACTATGGAACTACCAAGTTGCTTTCAGTAAGATTTTCATCCTGAAAATCCTGTCCCCAGTTAGTGCTTCTCTGCAGAAAGCACCTTGAAGCCGAAGCCTAGCCAGGGATGCAAAGGAAGAAAAGAGCAGTGAAAAGTGGTTTGCTATTAATGTACAATTTGAAGCACGAGATTTCACATAGCTTAAGGAGTTAAAAGTATTACTGGTCATAAAATCATTCAGCACCTTTAAAATATCCTGCTGCAGTATTAGTCTTGGTAACCTTCCTTGACAATGAGTTTAACAGATTTACCAGACACTAAATAAAGGTACTATTTCTGTTTATTGGATCCATATTTATTATCTTTACTATCATTAAGTTCACATATTCTAGGTAAGAACAAAGGAGGATTTTATTTTCACTATACATTTGTGATCCTGATGCAGATTTTTAATTCAACAAATTCTTTGTCCTATTTCCATGCCATCCTACCCTATGGTATGCCTCTTTGGATTAAACAAAATAGTAATAATAATATGAAAAATAAATTGCAGGAGGCACCAGAAGCTGTCACTGAGTCTTCTTTTAAGATACCTGCTGCCTTGGTACTGTTTCCTCCATCCTGAGATATTAAGGACTCTTTGAATTACACTATAAAATGACCTCTGTGTCTGAGTGGTGGAATAAAAAAAGACCCACTCTTCACCAAAGTGTTTACCAGCCTATACTCAGGAGTAACCAAGGCTACTGGATGGAACTTCAAGAAAATCTTTTAATAGTCAATTTGACAAATAAATTGAAGTTTCAGGCCAACTCTCCAGAAATTAATGCCAAATTCAGAAATATTTTGGCTTTAGAAAAAGGAAAAAGAACACACAAGAAAACAAGCCCTATGTGATCATACTATGCAAATGTTTGCATCCCTTGCTGCCACCATTTTCTTGCCCTAATAGCTGGGACACCCACTAGGCAATGTTAATTAAGCCTGGCACAGCAACAGCAACGGAACAGAAAAATTCCGACCAGTTCCATGAAAACATACAGCAAGCTGAAGGAAGGAGATCCTATTGGTGCACACACTGAGGGGAAACCTCTGACATGGGTTCCACTGGTAGGTACCAACAGCTGCACATCAGCAGGAGCAGTTGCATTGCTTCTATCACAGCTCCCGGCGAGTTTGACAGCAATACCCAGAGCAGTAAGTCCTGTGAGTTCTGCCACTTGCAGGATGGAAATCAAGACAAGGAAAAGAAAGCCAGTTCTTCCAACAGCTTCACCACCCCGTGTGGAGAAGGATGGAGAGAATCCCAGCTCTTTGCTGCCTGATGTAGCAAATAGTGGATGATGAAGGAAAGGCATTTTAGTCATTGCTCTAACTTAACTCAGAAGGAAAATCCTAATTCCGCCCCCATTCATGATCAGCCCAAGAGGAGAAGTGACTCAGAGGTGTCTCACTGCCACAGAATCTCCACAGAGCCCAGCTCATGTGTTAATCCTTGCTCAAGCCACTGCATCATCCAACAGCTGGTCCTGAGCAGGTACTATCTGAACACCAAACTACAGCACATTTTCCAGCAAAGAAAATGGGTGTTTTATTCTTTTAATGCATAGAAGTGCTTTTCTC
>VYZQ01055750.1:73701-91447 GCA_013400655.1 Mystacornis crossleyi
AAGATTCATTTAAACACAGAAGTAGTTTGTCAGTATTGCATCACTCAGTACCTGCATTCACAGTTGACAGAATCTTCCTCTCAGCTTCTAGATATTTAATCATTTGTATCACTAAAAAAATTGTAATTGAAAAAAATTTTCATTGTATATAAACCGACCTCCATGTACAATTCCTGGATAAGTCTTAATTATCCATTCAGCTTTCAGGGATAACACAAATTAGAAAGTCCTACCTCTTTTTTGAATTCTTGTTTACTTTCTGCCATGCCAGAGGTCACACTTAGATATGTATACACTTGAATTCAGTTTAAGCAAGAACACCTCTTTAAGGCGTGCTGCATGACCAAATAGTCAGAAAAGCAGGCTGATGCCTAGCAATCATTTTGTGCTATCATTTTTCCCACAAAAATAAGTAGGAGCAAAGGTTGTTTCTCATATTTGAAGCTGGTAATATCTAATGAGCATCCTCAGCAACAAGCACCGATAACCACAATTTTTATTACACAATAAAACTCTACATCAAGAGGGCCCAGGAAAAGCACATAGTTTCTTTCTTCATTTTATCTAGTATGTGCTAGATAAAAATAATTTTAAAAGGCATTTGGAAACTTTGCTTTCAGGCGCTGCATTTTGCCTTTACAACTGAGGAGTCTGAAGGGAAATTTTTGGAGTGAATCTGGCTGAATTTAGCCAACTGAAATGATTACTTGAAACCTACCTGTCACTGAGGGGTTCGGATCCCATCAGTACCTGCTGTAGTCACTCTGGGATGACCTCAGCATTAAACTCTCACCATGACAGCACTGCATCTCCTATACTGATATTGCTTATTCCTTTGCAGCTGATATGCCTTTTTGTGGGCTGGATTAATTCTCCTACATGGGGCAGTGCTGCTCGGCAGCATTCAAGAATGATGACGTGTACTGGGTTTTAACCCTGGACTAACTGCCTTCCAGCTGGAGCTTGGGTTCACAGCAGGACCACAACAGCAATTCTTTCAGAAACTGGTTCTCTGGATGATGATCCTTTAGTCTGTGGATGATCCTTTAGTTTCCAGACCTACTTCATCTTTCACCTGTCAGAATGACATCTCAGTTGATTCTCTGATAGACGGTACACAGCATTCCTTCAGTTCCCGTGATGGCAATCACAGCCTTGTTGTACTGGAGGCTGTCTCGGGGAGAAAAGCACTTTCCAAAGGTACTGGCTGTGCCTTCTCACTGCCTACAGAGTGGGTACACAGGGGAACTGATTTCTTGGACTTTTATTCCACCACACCAGTTGTCTGAGCTTGGCATTCCTGCATTCAATACTTTATCATGGAAGAACCAGCTCAAAAGAAAGAGGAAGAAAAGGAATGTTGTGGGGCTTTTATCATTAAAACAGACCTTTTTAAAAGAAATACAAGTATCTGTAGTGACTCTTTTGTAAAATAAAGATGGGACTCATCTGTCTGGTACTGTTAAATCAGCATCAAGTTTAGATGTCTACTATACTGAAAGAGAACAGAAATGTATCCAAATGTCAGGGCTGAGTGCACTTGTGCACAAAAGGAAGGCAGTACATTGCTCATCAGGGAAGATTGCAGTTCACAGACTAAGGCTGGGACTACCCCATTCTAAGCTGAAATGACTTTGCTGCCCAATGAGAGATCACTCCTCTTCCCTTTGTGTAAATGAAAGCTTGCAGAAAACCCTAAAAATGAAAATCTAGACTAAACTCCAGTGACTCTATGTCCTGAATGGTAGCAGTATCATTATAAAAACAAGAACTGGCTCTGGTAGTACAAAATACAAAGAAACTTCAGTACAGTAAAAATTAATAAGATTTTTTTTTTTCTTAAAATATATTCCCAGTAATGTTTCAACAAGATACTACAATGACCATCCCCCACAGATTAACAAAGCCTTAGAACAGCCAAAAGGAAGAAAAAAGTAATTTCAGATAAAATACTGAAAAGGGGAAACAGAAGCAAAGGAAATATTAATCCTGGTTAGAACAGTCTCTTACATGTTTGGTTAGGCACAGCTGGTAAACAACTGTAAAATTACCTGCATGGAACGATGCTGGCTCTGTCTCTTATCAGCTGGATGATTTTGTACAAGTCATCATCAACATGGCAAATTCACCCTGCTAAAAATCAGGACAGCAACAACCCACACTGCCTCTTTCCTACCCAACAGAAGTGTCACCCTGTTCCTCTCAGGAAAGCAGCTACCTTCATCTAAACAACGCCATGTTTGATCTCTCTTTCATATCTCTTGGGCCTTTTTGAATTGCCCACTGTGAATCCCACTCCAGGCTGACTTTTGGGGTTAGGAATCTCTTCCCAAGAGAGCTGTTTGCCCCTCTGTGCTCTCAAACAGCTCATATATCCTCTAACAAACCTTAGTATGTCCTGGAATGATGATTTAAGATTTTCTTGTTGGCAGAAAATCACGTGCAATACACCTGTAAGCATTAATGCCCCAAACACCAGGCTCCTGCCTTTCTCTCAGCACTGGCAGGACAGGAGCTGCAGAGTTTCCAGTGCAGCTGCTCATGAGAACCATCCGGCCCCATAAGGAGAAAGTAACCACAATGGGGATATGGACTAAGGATGTTTGCCTGGACAGTGAGGGAATTCATAATCCAACAAAAGTGAAGTGTTTCTATGGAAAATTAACTCTTTTACTACACCTGCAGGAATTCTTAATTCAATCTAATTTTTTTCCTACTGGAGAAGCAATTCCATGCCATTTTGGCCTTGAAACAGTGAGGGGAGCCTTAGAAATCTCATTTTCAGTAGGATGTGTGATCACTATATTCAAACAGGAGAACTTTTATGTAGGAAAAATTATAGACTTTACTGTAGGATAGGACTTCTGACTTGGTCATTCGGAATAAGATGACTCCAGTCTTATTTTAAGGCAGATTTTGTGGTGTTCTATTGCACGGAAAATGATAACAATTTACAGGAAAGAAATACTCCCATATTGCTTATAGCAGATGTGGCTATGTTGACACACGGTCTCAGGGTTTGTTTTCTTAACGTTTTGATTATATTTTGCCAATATTTTATTTTAAAAGTAAAAATATTACGTAAATGAGTTCCACAGTTTTCATTGCTTGTTGCTCTAAAAAGAGACTCATCAGATGGTTTGTGTTAAAGGATTTTCATAGCCCTTTCTTGGCCTAAAATGAAAATTCACGTCAGGAAATCAGAGTAGAGAGATATTTCTGCTAGAGCTAGAACTGATGAGGTTTCTAGGTCTAATGCATTTGAGAAAAGCCCAGGTGCAGTAAACAGTACCCTGAGATTAAGACTGGACAGGTGCTACCACAAAAACAAAGGCTAGAGCACATCTCCCAATGATTGAGGGCAGTTTATGTTTTGATTCAGTAAGTTATTAATATGACTCATCCGTATGTTACCAAATATCACACCCAGCAAGTGAAAATTGAAACATATGCCTGTGAGATATAAAAGGGAGCTTTTACAAGCGGCCTTGGCAGAATGGGTGTGAGGGAGGGGTAAGAACAGGAGGAGAAGAATAGAGCTTTTCTTGCTGTTTGCTACATCAGGTAAAATGAATGCACTGAAATTTTCCAGTACAGGGAAATAGGCAACACCTGGATTTTTTTTTTCCTGCTAGCCTTCCTTCTAACCCCTAACAAAGAATGAGATGAGGACAGAAGGGCAGTATATGGAGACATCATAGCACTGTGCAGAAATGAGATGAGGTGTTTCTGATCCTTCCAGTTTCTCATTCCTTCGGCCATTCCCTAATCCCAGAGCCCATGCAAGGGCAGAGGAGCAGGGATGGATATAAAAAGGGAGGCTTCTTGAGGTTGTCCCTGAGCTAAGACCAATACCTATTACAGTTTCTTAACCATTTCCCATAAGAATTCACCAGGCTAGTGGGAAATTATACAGGGAAATTACAGTATTTTCATGTCCGTCCTCCAGTTATTTTCAGGAAGAACACCACTAGATGGCACTGGGAACTGTCACCACCCTGTCTGGAGCTGCAGCCTTACCTGTAAGGGCGGGCAGCAGGAGCGCAGCGCGGGATGCCGCCCTGGTTTGGACACTGCGTTCACATGACAGTAATAGTTCTTCATACCAGAATAAAACTGAATGATCAATATCTTACTGTTCTTTAAACCTCAATCGAAATTGTATCAGCTGTGTGGCGTAATGGCTTCACATGTTTTTAAAGTGATGATAAAATAATCAGGGACTAATGTTACTGTTCCCGTTATCAGCTACATCGTTTTCAGTTCTTTCAAATCTGGGCGTGGGGAGGAACACTGAGCTAGTAACGCATCCTAACCTCATTGCCAGGGCTGACAAACCCACAGAGCAACTGTGTTTTGCATAAGGTTGTATGGTTTCTAGAGGACAAAAAAACCTCCTGTGAAACTGCATGAAAATACATTTGCACGAGGGTGTCCCATACATATATCCATACATATATGTAGCTATACATACATATATGTACTGCCTACATATATGTAATTAATATAATTGAGAGAGCATATACGACAAGTTTGTGATCCTAGTTGTCAGTCCACAGTATTTTTACATCTAGTCGTGTAATATTTGAGATACCATACATCACGTGTCTCAAAGAAAATCCTGCCAACACACACAAAAGAATGCAATTATCATCCTAAATCCAATATATAAAACATATGTTACTTGTGGAGCATATGTTAGAGATCTTCCCTTCCCCTTCTCTCTGTGTGAGAAACTGGCACAATTGCTGTGTCTAAGCAGAAAATCTTCCCATGAACATGCAGTTCTGCAGCCGGTGCACACAGGTGAAGATCAATTAATTCCAACTGGACTCACTGGCTCCCAGAACTGGGGCATAGCTGTGAGAGTGGTTGCATTAATGCTGCATAGTACCTTGAGCAGGCCAAGGTGGGACTCCAAGGATCCTCTCTCAGCCCAGCCTCTCAAGGCACTCTGCCTTGAATGCACTGGGAGCTCTGAGCAGAACCTGCAAGCAAAGGAACCAAGCAGTGGGTTTGGCAGAGATAAGAAAAAACATCCAAGCTCAAAAAAAAGAAAAAAATATTTGATCCTTATGGCCCTGCTTCCCCATTAAAGAGCCAGTCTC
Source organism: Mystacornis crossleyi (assembly GCA_013400655.1). Classification (NCBI taxonomy): domain Eukaryota; kingdom Metazoa; phylum Chordata; class Aves; order Passeriformes; family Timaliidae; genus Mystacornis; species Mystacornis crossleyi. The sequence goes on from VYZQ01055750.1 coordinate 78,810, forward strand.
CGTGTGAAAGGAATACTTATTTACAGGTTAAATAGAACTCAGGTACTTCTGCACCTCAGCGTTTGCTGCTTGTTCAGATGACTTGCTTGGTGCCAGTGGGCCAAGGACCTCCAGCACCAAACACATATTTCTATTCCTTAATCTCATATGTGCTGTCTGGAGAAATCTTTTTGCTAAGAGTTTGTGATACACTTATCTTCCCTCATTGTCCCAGAGCCAATAGGACAAAGGGCCCTCTGTACCAATGAAGATTACTCTTAAGAAAACTGGGTTTCATGTCTCGGGAGCTCCCTTCAGCCTAACTTCAATGCCAGCTGTTTCCTGATGAAGGAATAAGGATTAGCAATTCACATATTGTCATTTCCCCATGTTGAATCAGTTCAGCAGGATGGTCACTGAAAAACCTCATATGTAGGTCACAAAGAGTGAAGGAGATTGTGGGTTATCTGGGGGCTAGGGGAAATCTGATGTGGAAGCTGTGTTCTCTATAAAGACAATTCTTTAGGTAGAAATATTTCTTAGGTTGAAGCCAAATTATTCAGTTCAGTCTCATCATACACTGAAAATCCCAGGAGGTAATTTTTTAATCATTCCATGATACTCAGAAGCAAAGCCAGACACCCAAAAGCTAAGAAACCACATGTATTTTAAGAGACTGTGAAAAGTTCCTTTGGAATTTAATCAAGACTCAGAGTAATGAAAAGAAGTAATTTCCCATATGCTGCTATTCAGAATTCTCTGAAGCATCAGGCAAGATGTTACACCCATGTCACAGGTCTAATCATTTGCAACTGCAAGTGATTCCTGAGCAGACAACAGTGTAGTTGGGAAATGCTGACAATGTCCCTGAGAGGAGACTGATGCAAAAAAATTGTTCTAAAGGTTACCAGAGATCTACAAAGCAATACATGAGAAGCCATTCCACAGAGAAATAAAGGTACTTTCTCCACAGAGAAAGTCTGGTAGGCTGGCGGACACAGATCCTTGACAAGCCACACAGAGAAGTGAAAAACTTTTGGAAGCAAAATTTATTTTTTTCTTCTGACTGCTACAATATTTTGCTTTGATACCTGACTTTTCACTCCAGCTTTGAGAGGAAAAGACAGAACCATTCACTGAAGCATTACCAGTATTCCTCAGATTTAATGATCCCAAAATTGAACTTTTTGGCAAACTAACTTTTCTAGAGAGAAGCAAAAGAATAATCCAGCTCCACACCTCCACTGTAGCAACCTACCTCTACCACAGCTGTACTCAGAATAATTTACCAGCTCTGATGAGAGGAAAAGTTCTGTTGCTCCTGTGAAGCATAACTCTCTCTAATCCTGACCTGAATAATTTTTTTTGTTTGCAGTATTCATCTTCTGGTTTTAATTATTAGGAATATTAAACCTGAAGTTTTAGGAGATGCATTAGTGCCATTCTGAGTGTAACTGATACAGATGTAAATCTACCACTGGTGTACAATGAACTAGTTCTTTGCCACTCCAAAGACCCATCATAAACCAAACCAAAATCAACAGGCACACTCTAGCTGCTGTCTATAAATCTGGCCGGTAGAAGTACTTGGACAGTTCCTCCATAGGTCCTGGCTGACTTCCCACAAATGACCTGGTTAAGCCACTGCTCATTCAGAACTCCCCAAACCCAGAGTGCAGCAAGCCAGAACCCAGATCATGGCTATCCCCAGAGGTGTTTGGCTAAATATCTAGATGCTAAGTAGGCAATGAGATGTAAGTCATCCAACTGTGGCCTGCAGCAAAGACAGATCCAAACCAGTTTAACAGAATGGCTGACTTCACAGTTTCAGCTTTGCAGGACTTTGAATAACTTTGGAAACTTTTGAGCCTGCTGCCTATTTGACAGTTCCTTCAGACTATGAACACATTTACATAGGTCCCTTTTAAAAAGTAGACTTTGCTCAGTCTTGTCATCAGTTACAGTCTCACGGATATTTGTAGCATCGTGGGAGAAAGGTGTACACAAAAAATCTTTTTCTTACGCAGACAGTTAATCCACAAGGAATAGTAGATAGATGATTATCTCCTTTCTCAGTTGTTCTGAGGTTTATGCTCATCATTTACAAGCAATACAACCTGAAAAATAACTTTTTTTTCCTTTGGAGATGGTTCCTAGCCCAAAGACATCCAAAACCATGCTGCAAATATCAGAGTTTGTTGAATTTTTGCTCTGTCAAATGGTAACATTGGTTTCCAATTCTGTTTGCTAGAATGCAGTACATTCACAGAGTTTCGTTCCAAATTAACTCCAAAGTTCCCCAGCACTAAAGGAAACACAAAGTTTATCATATACATCTTGCTACACGCTTAGAATTCTTAAGAACAGGAAGAGAGAATTCTTGTACCAGAGCTACATTACTGGAAAACTGAGTGTCTGAAAAAGTGACCACCTTGTCTATGTAGATCAGTCTCAGGATAGACCAACGATTACTGGATTGCTGAAAATAAATACATCTGATTTCAGCCTCAGAGTTTTCCCCATATGTTATTAGATTTCCAGCCTTTTCTTTCTGTACCTTTATAAACTGATTTCCCTGAAAGATGTGTATACTAGAAATGGATCCCCCATTTTTTAATGCTGAAAGACTTGAAAGTTTATCAAGACCAGGAATTTTCTTGAGAGAAAGACTTCTTTTCAGAGAAGGAGGATTTTTGACATTTTTAACATGCTTATGTGACTGAAGTCAGGCAGCCTCTGGCTTCCCCCTACCAGTGAGAACAGCTAGAATGAAATAACTACAAGTCTGAAAGCCCAGTTTCAGTTCCCCAAAAATATACATGCTCCAGTTAACATTAATACCATCCATGGATACACAGAAGAGAGCAAAAATTTTGTAGCTCTCTAAAGAGATGGAAAACACTGCACAAATATTGATTTCCCTCTTCCTCCCTACGTCTTAGGTCATTAAATATTAACACTGCCAATACAGTAATAGTCTATGCTTTCACATCAAGCTGTAACTTAAATAATTAATTTCAGAGAATAGAGGGTAACTCTTAAGAATGGACAAGCAGGGGGTATCCCTGTATGTCAGGAAGGGTTGTTGAGAGCTTAATGGTGGTGATGACAGGGTTGAGAGTTTATGGTTAAGACTCGGGGAAGGCCAGCAAGGCGGATGCCATGGTGGGAGTCTGTTACAGACCACCCACCCAGGATGAAGAGTCAGATGAAACATTCTCTGAACAGCTGGGAGAGTCTCACAATCCATGGCTCTTGTTCTTCTGGAGGGCTTCAACTTACCAGATGTCTGCTGGAAGTACAACACAGCAGAGAGGGAACAGTTTAGGAGGTTCCTGGACTGTGTGGAAGAGAACTTCCTGACCCAGCTGGTGAGGGAGCCAACGAGGGAAGGCTCCTGATGGACCTGTAACAGAGTAGGACTGGGGGGTGATCTGATGGTCAGAGGCTGTCTTGGGTACAGTGATCCCAAAATGAAAGTTCTTGTTTCTTGGAGAAGTTAGAAGGGGGGGTCAGCAGAACTGCCACCTTCCCAAGGGCAGATTTTGACCAGATTAGGAGACTGGTTGAGAGAATTCCTTGGGAGCCAGTCATGAGGGGGTAAGGAATCCAGGAGGGCTGGATGTGCTTCAAGAAGGAAATCCCAAAGGCGTGGAAGCAGGCCCTCCCTGTGTGCCCAAAGATGAGCTGGCAGGGACAAGACTGGCCTGTCTGAACAGAGAATTTTGTCTGGAACTCAGAAGGAAAACAAAAGAGTTTATGACCTTTGGAAGAAGGGGCAGGCCCCTCAGGAGGATTACAAGGGTGTTGTGAGGTTATGCAGGATGAAAATTAGAAGGGATGAAGTCCAACTAGAACTTAATCTGATTACTGCTGTAAAAGAAAAAAAATATTTCTATGAATGCAATAGCAACAAAAGGAGGGCTGAGAATCTCCCTCCTTTATTAGATGTGGGGGGAAACATTGGCAAAGGATGAGGAAAAGGCTGAGGTACTCCATGCCATCTTTGCCTCAGTCTGTAAGGGTAAGACCAATTGTTCTCCAGGTTCCCAGCCCCCTGAGCTGGAAGAGACGGATGGGGAGCAGAATGAAGCCCCCGTGATCCAAGGGGAAAGGGTCAGTGACCTGCTACACCACCTAGGCACGCAGAACATTATGGGACTGGATATTATGCACCCGAGGGTATGGAGAGAGCTGGTGAAAGTGCTCACTGAGTCACTTCCCATCATTTACCAGCAGTTGTGATTAACCGAGGAGGTAACAATTGAGTGGAAGCTTGCGTGACACCCATCTACAAGAACAGCCAGAAGGAGGATTTGAGGAACTACAGCCCTGTCAGTCTGACCTCAGTGCCAGAGTAGGAGCTGATNGCAGGTAAAAAGCAACAGAACAAGAAGAAGCAGCCTCAAGTTGAACCAGGTGAGGTTTAGGTTGAATATTAGGGAAAATTTCTTCATGGAAGGGATTGTCAAGCAGTGGCACAGGCTGCCCAGGGAAGTGGTGGAGTCACCATCACTGGAGGTATTTAAAAGACAAGCAGACGTAGCACTTAGGGTCATGTGGTAGGCTTGGCAGTGCTGGGTTAATGGCTGGACTCAAAAGATCTCAGAANGTCCTGCTCTGGGGTCACAGCTACCCCTATGCAGTGCTGCAGGCTGGGGGAAGAGTGGCTGAAAAGTGTCCCAACAGAAAAGGACCTGGGTGTGCTGGTTGACAGCGGCTCAGCGTGAGCCATTGTGGTCCCAGGTGGCCAAGAAGGCCAGTGGCATCCTGGCTTGTATCAGAAACAGCATGGCCAGCAGGAGCAGGGCACTGATTATCTCCCTGCACTCAGCACTGGTGAGGCACCTCAAATCCTGTGTTCAGTTCTGGGCCCCTCACCACAAGAAAGACACTGAGGGGCTGGAGTGTGTCCAGAGAAGGGCAGTGGAGCTGGGGAAGGGTCTGGAGCACAGGTGTGATGAGGAGTGACTGAGGGAGCTGGGGGTGTTCAGCCGGGAGGAAAGGAGGCTCGGGGGGACCTTACTGCTCTCCTGAAAGGACCATGCAGCCAGGTGGTGGTCAGTCTCTTCTCGCAGGTAAAAAGCAATAGAACAAGAAGAAGCAGCCTCAAGTTGAGCCAGGTGAGGTTTAGGTTGAATATTAGGGAAAATTTCTTCATGGAAGGGATTGTCAAGCAGTGGCACAGGCTGCCCAGGGAAGTGGTGGAGTCACCATCACTGGAGGTATTTAAAAGACAAGCAGACGTAGCACTTAGGGTCATGTGGTAGGCTTGGCAGTGCTGGGTTAATGGCTGGACTCAAAAGATCTCAGAAGTGTTTTCCAATCTAAACAACTCATATGATTCTATAAACATCTAATGTGCTAACTGCTTGAGTGAGTACGGCAGATGGTAGAAATCAGCACGATTGTGTGGAAGCCATAGGGAAGCATTAGCCATAGGGATCCAGAATCATCCCCACAGTCAAGAATGAGCTCTGCTGGCTCTTTGCTCCCCTTTCCAGCTGGGTTCCCCAGCGTGAATTTCTGTTCATTGTAGACAGGCAGCAGGGGAAGGGGAGGGTGAATGTATTTGAGGCCAGAATGTCTGCCACCAAGGGCAGGAAGAAGGAACTACATTCCCAAGTAATCGTCTGGCTTAAGAGAAGGCCAGGCAAGTAAGGACCAACATGAAGAACTTTCAGTGAAGATTAAGTAAAACTACATTGGCTTCCTGTGATGGGTTAGAAATTACTGTGAAACCACATCTTGACAAACCTGTGGTTGAACAACAGGTTTTAATTTTGTTACTAGGGAGAGAGTGCAGGGAACATTAAGTGCCTTGAAAGAGTGCAGCCAAGATATTAACTTAATGCTATTTTACCACACTTAGGTACAGATGTTTTTTTAAATATGTGAGCATTAACACTCTGCCTTTCTAATTACACAGGCCTAGACTTTTACATCATGTTTAAGAGGTCATAAATTTAGTGTAATAAATCTCAACTAAAACATTTAACACAAAGTGTGTTCAGCACTACTTAGAAATTACTTTTAAATGCCACATTTGCAAGGCTCATATATTTCCATGAGATTTTGCGAACATCAAATACTTTCTTTCATATTGTGGGTTTTTCTTGCCTAAAGAATACTCTCAAGAAGTTTTGAACATTTAAAGGGTGATTGTTCAAAACAATATTAGGAAATAATGCGAGATTAATTAGTATCTGTCTTCTTCTGCAATGAAATCAATTCTGCCTGCATCTGAACTGTTGGAGAAACCTCAGTTGCAGGCCTTGATTTGCAGATTACCAATGATCTTTGCAAGGTTAGGCAAGAAAACATCCACATTCCTTTATGCCTTTGACTTTCTCGGCCTGAATGTGCAAGCTGACTAAAACAGAGAAGAGCATCAGCTGCTGCAGTGTTTTCAAAAGAGGAGGTGAGCTCAAGGATTTAAACCTAAAGTTATGCACCTAATTTAAGAAGGGAAACTAGGTAGCAGAAAACTGAAATGGGATATTGGCTTAAAGTGTTACGGAGAAATTTGAGTGTGAAAAGACTTGATCGTATCTGAGCTGCCAACACATTTCCAAGTTGATAAAGAGGGAGGGAAAATAACTTCAAGAAATTCTTCCTTACCATAAATCAACCCCCTCTTATGAGGTTTAAGACACCCCTGAGCAATCCTTAAGGCTAGCTCACTCTCCATATCTTTGCTTGGTTTGTTCTGAATGAGCAGCAGAATGAGTTAGAGTCTTCAAGAGATTAATTACTCAAATCCAAATGATTTTTTTGTTACTTCCTTATAACAATACCCCATATTGCATTTGTACAGACACATTGTGTCCTTATATTTGATGTGTGACAGGAATTATTTTCTCATGAAAATAACATCTTGGCAATCCCTAAGATACCAGCAGTGCATCTTCTGACCGTATGACTAGATTGATGGATGAAAGAATATTATTTAGTGATTCATTCTTCTGCATTTGCAGGTTAGTTTATAGATGCTTCTGCAGCAGTATTAGAAATTTATTTTGACACTGACTGAGTAGCAAACACAAAGACAGTGAATAAGCCAGTCTCTGAATGAATTAAGTCCATGAGCTTATAGAAACAAGTACAGGTTTTGTAGCATAAGCTGAAATCAAAAAGTGCATTTGTTGGAGTGCTGGATATTTACTGCATCTTGTCCATTAGCTGTCTTTCTAACATGTCTGGAATCTGCTCAAGGAAGACCTAGGCTGGGCATTCCCTTCCAAGCGCTGGAGAAACATTCCTGCATTACCAGATAGATAGATAGATAGATAGATAGATAGATAGATAGATAGATAGGTAGAAGGAATTATTTTCTAAGGCTTTCCTCAATTCTGGTTGATCACACAGACAGGAGAAGCCAAAGGAGACAGCAAGCCGCTCACTGAAGCCTGCAGGAGCACTCCAGCTGGGTTTTAAAACGTTCAGCTGAGGAGAACACTTCTCCCAGCCTCTTTGCTTCCAGACAGGAGTATCTCAAACCAGGACAGAAGGCAAGAACAAAGCAGTGCTGAAGGCTTGATGACCATAGTATGCGTTATGGCAAAGTTATTTCAGACGAGTTCTAGACTGACTCTGTGGCCTAAGGGCTGCCAGCAGTCCCATCAGAGCTATCTTATCCCTGTTTCTGCCCTGACAAATGAAGCTTGCAGCTTCCTCCCACACCCTCTTTGCTTTCAGTGTCCTGAGTTTGGCTTCATCATTACTTCATGAGACTAAACTTATTCCACAGCAACAAGATAGAGTTTTCTGTAGAGTTTCCCAAAGGAAAACTTGAGGGTGTGTTTGCCTGCGGTTATATAAATAGCCTGACCTATTTCAAATACCATTTTTCAGTTCTTCCAGGCATAAGTGCTCACACCTTCACTTGGGGAGTTTCATCACAACATCCTCTCTGTGCTCTCAGGGTAATTTTTCTTTAAACACCAACAACAGCTTCCATAATAAGGCCTTTATCCTCCATGCTGGGAATGGCAAAATAAACAAAATGTCACTGGTTTGGCACAACAGGCTGTTCTGGCAAAGTTAACCTATTTTTCTTATTCTGGCATGTAAGAGAAACTGACCCAAAGGCAATTATCTGAGATTAAGTCAAAATGGAAACAATAATTTTTCTGCTGAAGCCTACTCAAGCCCACAGAATTCCAATCTGTAAGGTTTTACACATCTTTCAGCAAAATCAGAGCTGTAAACGTAGATTCTGTCACTTTAGAATATCACTTGTGTTTGTGGCATTCCTCAAAAGATTTTTGACTCTTAGATGAATTAAAAAGTGAAATAGGGATGTCCTCTCCTGACATGCATTTTCCTTGCTGCTAAATCAAGTTAAACTTAAGGTCTGCCCAAAGTAATTAATTCTCCTCACGGTTTTATTATAAAACCATTGGCAATAACTCTTTATTACTTTTCCCAGTGCCAATAACAATGCCCAATTCAGTATTCCTTACGCAGTAGTAATAAACCTCTTGGAAGAGGAATATTCTTTGAGAGTATGTGAANTGAATGATGGCTACATTTTATTTGAATGATAGCTTTATTTATTTCATAGGACACATGCAAGTATCTTCAGACATGTCAGAATCATCTTGTTCAGTAAAGCTTACTTCAATAGCATGAAGAGTCAAAACCAGAAGGCTTGACTAGGATTAGATCTCAGTCTTGTGTCTTCCTTTAGATGCCGTAACTAAGTAATTATTCCAAGGATCTAATTATTGCATCAGCTTTTCAAGTGTAATTATTTTTTCATGTTGCAGAATGTTGACATTGTTTAAAGGAAGACATAACCCATAAATCAAAAATGTGCTTTTAAACGAAACAGTTTCCATTTAAGAACTACTCCAAAATAAGCACTGAATACACTCAAAAGAACAGAAGGAAGCAAGAAAATTTTCTAAGTTTATGGAGGGTGTGGCGTCACATTTTAGGCTAAATATACAAGGGACGTTCACTTGCAAGCAGTAAAGTCACAGCCACTAAACACATTCCTGTGAGTCAACAGAGCTGCTGAAACTGGCCTGATACATCCTAGTCTGGAACAATTGTCCAGGTAAAGACTCCAGCTCAGCTTAAATTTTCCTTAAGGCAGCCTCACATTCCAACTACATTAATTTACTCTGTAGAGGAGGATGAATAAATCTAAAAAGAGTTTTGTGCTATTTTTACTAGGTGGTTTCTGACATCTAAATGGGACTGAGAATGCTCTATTTATGTTAAGAGTACAGTGAACTGAAATATGACCAGCTCTTAACTGCCCTGATAGATCATCTGGAGAGCTGACATGCTTCACATGAGCCGCTGATTTATTCCTGTAAGTAAACAAGGCACATTAGAGCAGGACACTAACAATGAGCACTTGAAAACACAAGACCTTTGGATCTAGCCCAGAGGCCAGGAATGATTTTCATTTAGCAGTGCTCTCATGCAGGACAGTTAAGAACACACACAGGAAGTAATTACAAAAGTCATGACAACAGGGGGGAAAAAACTCATTTTTGGAGGGGTAACTCCATCCGTGCTGGAGAATGTATTTTGCTAACAACAAGAATCACAGTGCCCTCCAATTGTGAAAAAGCACCACAGCTGCTGGTGAAAAGGAACATCATACCTTTGATGTCTGATTAGAGATGTGCTGTGCAAAACAAATGTCTTTGCAGTAATATTTCCTCAGTCTCGGTCTTTTTGAGCCTGTTAAATCTCTTTCCTCTGCTCACACAGATCTGACCTCTCTGTAGAGATATTCCTTCTCCTGGAAAATAATCATTTTGTTTGCAGGGGAGAGAGAGAATATAAAGCAGAACAGAAAGTGATAATTTCTTTGCACAGAAAATGACAATTTCTTACAGTCGCTCAAAATAAAGATTTTTTTTAAAAAGACTAAAAACCTATAGGGTTTTCTGAAATCAGAAACAGTCAGGAAGGAGGGAGTGAATTTCAAGGTGAAACTCTGTGCTATGCTCTTTATTTATTGGTGCTTGCATATCTGCCATTTCTCTGTATTTTTCCCAAAAGGCATGGCTTTTCATATATGCTCCTTCTAATAAAAAAATAATAGTACATGACAGGTAGAAGAATGGAATCCCAGCTCTGCTGCATGTACAACACTGCAAGCAATACTAATATACCAATATAGCAGATAGCTAGGGTTACCCTGTCCATGTAGTTTTTAATACCCTATTCCATATGTATAATTTTTGCTTTTTCCATTCAAAACACTATACTTTCTACAAACACATTTTCTCCGCAGTCATAGTGAAGATTCCTTAGCAGAAGAACAGTAGGAGATTGTCCCGTTCCTGAAAAATCTCATTACCTTGGAAAATAACTTTTTTCCAATTACTTTGGATAATTAAATACAGCTATCAGGCAAGGACATTCTTCAAAACATCCGTGTTTTCAGTGTTTTAGGCATGCACTTACCACTGCATTAGTCTCCTCTGCATTAGCATTGGAGTAGAAAGGATTCCTAGAATTTGACATTTAAAGCGGAATTTTACTCTCCAATTAAATTATTATTCTTTGTCCAATAAGGACAGAAAAAAACCCCTTCTTTTAACCTGGGGTGTGGGAGGGGACATTAAAGTTTCACTGACCAAAGTCTGAATACTTCTCCAGCCAGGCATCCTATTTAGGGATGTTTGCTCATTACCTCAGACACACACGCTGCATTCCCTGGTGTCATGTGCCCAATTCCAGAAGCCATTAGAAAGTCACGAGGTAAAAGGCGCGTGAGTGTGACTGCATAACCCCCCCGAGCTGCTAGGACACCTTCCTGTCTCTGCAGCCCTGTCTTCATACCATCCCCGCGCAGTCCGTCCTGCGTCTGCTCATAACTTTGGGAATAAGAGCGTCCTGGTCACCTACAAGGTTTGCCAGACAAAGCAGTCACGAGTGGGGGTCAGAGAAGGACCAGCTGGCCACTAGACCTGAGCCAGTTTTCCTTGTAGCTCTTTGGGATACACGGCTTTGTTCAGCTCTGCCGGGCTTTTCAAGCAATGTGTGGATGTAAGGACACCTCCTGGTCCATCCCTGGAGCAGCCACTCTAAGAGGAGCTAACAGATAACTGTAGACAGGCACGGGACTCAAGGCCGTGGTCTGTTCCAGGAAGGGAAATTCAAACGCTTCAGCCAACAAGGGCTTGCTTTTTCCATCTTTCCTGCTGCAGCAGGACCAAGGTAACAATGCCACATAGCTCCCCTAATACTCTGCCATAGATTTCACCCAGCAACCTTTGGGCACTCATTTTGTTACAAGTAATAATGAGCGAAGAGTCATATGGACTATAAAAAACAACCAGGAAAGTGTTATCTGTGGTAGAACACAGGGGTTTGCATGGAATAACAGTATTTCCTTTCTTACCATATCTAAATGTTCTCAAAAATCCACTGCCTTATCTTTTCTCGAAGTGATCACAAATATTTTGCTCTGTTTAAGTATATCTCTTACTAGTTAAGCTTGTATTCCAAGATCAGGAAGTTCTTTATCTAAAGTGAAATTTTGTAACTGAAAAGCACAGGAAAAGTTCTGTAAAACTATCTTAGTGTTCAAGCAGTGAGTGTTCCTGCTTCTCAGATAAATTTTCCTTTATAAACTTGAAGATTTTGTTCTCCCAGCGTTTTAAGTAATGTTTAACTACTTAAATCCTGCACCAGTGCTCTCAGCAGCCATAATGGAAAAAAAACCCCAAACCTGTCAAAACCAAAAACCAAACAACAATAACAACAAAATCCAATCAAAGAAGGCTAATCCACTGAGTTTTTATCATTGTTCATTTGTGTTGTAACTGTTTCTGAAACTATTCCAACCCTGGAGCAAAATTAGCAAATAGGCAAAGTAAGACATTCTATAGCTAATATCTCGGTTTTTATTGTTAGTAATGTGATGGCACTGACTAGATCAGTATTTGGTTTGTTTGAAAATACTGCAGCTATATACATTTCTGCTGGACATGCCACACGGAATGCTTAGAAATATGCCTGATTTTCTTATTTCTAACAAATGGGACAGAAATGGAGGGAAGAAGTTCTGTGTTTACAAATCCATTTTCATTGTAAGTTGAAAGCTTGGTGATGATTCACAAACAGCTCTAATAAAGTTCTCCTAATTCAAGATCTAGCTACATAAAAAAAGACTACTTGTTTGGCTCTTTCTGAATTACTGCTCTTAGAACAAGGCCACCTGGGGATAATGAACAGGTGATTTAATTTTTAATCAGCATTTAAAAGCCTTTTAAGTGGAGCTCATTTTCATTAGTTTAAATAAAGAACACCTCGAAAAGTGAAAGGTCATTAAACCTCTGGAAGTACATTCATGCCAAGACTTCAGCTAAAGATAGGTCCTTTTAACAGGGTGCCGAGGGATTTATTAAATATAATGTGAACAATTGCTCATTTCTGTAGTCAAACAGAGCCTCATAAAGGGATCTATTGTCTCATCAATGCCTTACACAGGAAATTGCTCTTTTTTGAACTCACCTGTACAGTCTGAGAGCATCTATGTGTAGAGCCCAGAGCACAAGGTATGTAGAGCTCAGTTTCAGTGACATCTAGGAAGCCTCTGGACATCACAGGATTGGGTGTGATGAGTAGCATGACTGTAAGAAGGACCCAGCTGCTTGGTAAGAAGGAATATTTTGCATCTTAAC
>VYZQ01055756.1:0-10538 GCA_013400655.1 Mystacornis crossleyi
AAAGAAAAAGAGTGCCTGGGGGCAAGCACTTCTGAGCTCAGATGCAGCAGGTTTTAGTTATGATTAGTTGCTGGGACACTCCTTTTATCATCCCACATCACCTTTTAGCTCAGTTAAGGACAGCTAACAACTTCTGGCAAGACACAGTTGACAAATATCACAAAATTTTCTGCAGTACAAAATCTGGTGCTATTATTTCACATAATTTCCTTACTGCTTTTCTTGCCTCAATTCTACCTCCTTTCATTCACTCTTTTGGAAGCCAGTCTGAATTACAATTACTGAATTGTGATGTCACTCATTTCCCAAAAATGACAGCAGAGCAGACCAAAATCTCTTTCTCAGCATTTCCAGTGGTGGAGACTGTGAGGACCACCAGGAGAGAAATGCACTGGTACAGAGGGATGACCAGGGTGACTTCAGCCAGGAGCTGAAGGAGGACTCTTTTTTTTCTTTTTCCTTAGTACCACACTGCATAAGGAAAGAAACATGGATATTTTGGAACAATTCCTCTCAAGGAACAGAAATGGCCATCAAAAACACAAGAGAACGTGCTGGGGGCTTCACTGGCATGTGGGATCCCCATGTTCAAGATTTCTCTTGCCATATTCCAAAGACTTGGGCTGAAAATCTGCTTTATCTCAGACACAGCAGGCATTTGTTTTCCCATGTCCCAAGTGCAAGCAATCTTTCTTCTCCCAGTGTATCCTCCTCCATCTCCTGGTCCCAGAGATGCTCCAGTAAAGCAATGCATTTCCATTACATTTTTTTCAGCCCCAAATAGTCTGACAATCTCTAATCTCAGCATTTATCTCCTCTCCTTATTCCCTGTGGTCACATCACTTTGAATTGTGCTGTGTGAAAAGTTATTGTCTTGGATACAAAAGCACAGACAGAATATTTATAATACTTAGGAGACTAGCAAAGTTCTGTGTTGCTGGTCATGGAGAATCGCTAGATAAAATCCACATGTACAAGCAAAACTGGGGCAAAAATCTCAGTTTTAAAGTTAGGAAGAGCCTTTTACCATGTTTATTAAAGTTAGCTAGCAGTAACCTTTGGATCAGTGAATTCCTTGCAAGTGTATTGCTTGCACGAGGGACAGGGCATGACACAGACCCACCATGTATTCAGTACAATTTATACTTTTATTCAGGAGAAAAAAATCACACTGTGTTTAAAAAGCTGATAAACACACACACACACCCATGCTTTCAAAAATACACTTCTTCAGATGATATTATTATCTTGCATCAAAACTAAATTTCAAATTTCACATTTATGTGGCCATTTCTCAGGTATTGATATAACTGAGAAGAAACAATGAAATCACCAACAGACAAATATTAGAGAAATAATATTACAGTGGCAAACAAAGAATATAACAAATGGTTACATTTACTACAGGAGTGTTTGAATACAGGTTTCCCACACGGCAAAATCTGAGAACACCTTGCATTCCAAATGCAGCTGTTCTGCTATTAAGTAGGAAATAGACTTTTTAAACTAAAATCCTGTTTGATATGTAGGGAAACTTTTGGCAAGACAGATTGTTTTCCATCATTAGATGAAATTTTGAAAGCTGTTTCCTAGCAGAACATTTCACTGCAAATATTTTGGACACTTCCATGAGACTTGAAAGTCAACTGACATCCATGCTTGCATCTCTTATGGTTACAAGATAAATAGCAGATTTCTGAAGATAAAAATAACTCTCCTTCCCAAGGCAAAACCTGGTTTTCAGAGGGAAAAACGCTAAAATAATTCACAGGATTAGATGCATCAATTTTTCCTTAAATAAGTCCTTCATGTAAGTTACAGTTACACGGTGGCTTAATTTAATGTCCAAGATACCATTTAAATCAAAACTCAACTTCTGGAACATTCAAAAAGGCCAATGTCCATGTTTGGGCAACAGTAGAAGTACAATATCCCCTGCGGACCGATGATTAGGACTTTATTATCCTCGAATACCTGAGCAGGGCAGCACATTCCCTCCCTCGGGCACAAAGTGATGCTTCTCAAAAAGCAGAGGACTCCACCCGTGTCTGCTGCACTGCCATGTGCTGTCACACAGAGTTTCATGCCCAGCATTGCATTGGTCACAGTGATTGCCCCTCCAAAGCTCATCAGCTGCTGCTGCCACAGGTCTGAGATTCACCTCCAAGGTAAGAGCCAGGGACTGCTTTGATAAATGGGAAATCAACAGCAGGAGCAGGACATTGTAATGAAGGGCCCTATCATCCCCGTTAGAAAAACCCAACCAAACAAATAAACAGACCCAAATCTTGAACACGCTGTGTTGGTATGGCCTCGGGATGGGAGGCAAAGGAGCTGCTCTTCCAGGGGTGGGAACCTTCATGTGCCGGGGGAAAGATGCAGCTGATTCCCTGCTGATGCTCGTGGCACGCACAGGATTCTTCTCTCAGTGGTGAACTTTCCCCATGAAAACCCACCTGAGTAACTCCTAAGTGAGAAACAGACTCGGAGCTTTCAACAAAGCGATGGAGAGTCTTTGAAAGCATCAGATATAGCTGTCAGTCAGTGCAATTAGAATACAGTAATCTTAAAAAAAATTTGACTGAATTTGTCAAGGACTTTCCTAGGATCACAAATAAACATCTGTTTGCAAGTTCAAAATGGGTATTTCCCATGGAACTACTGCCTTTTCTACCAGTAGTGCCCCATTCCAAAATCAGGGGGGAAAGGTGATAAAACCTAGGCTGATCCAGAGAAAACAAAAAGGTTTTTTTTTTCCCAGTAATGATTTCATTCTTCTCACATCTTGGAGTATTTTTAATAGCCTTTCCAGTGCAGGTTTTAAAGGGTTTGTTCCAGATCTCAGGACATGCAACACTAGCACTGCACTCTCTGAGCAAAAGCTGTGCTTAGATTACGACGAGATCTCAGGGACATTTTCTTGGTCTTTTGGGGCATGGGCGGCTCAGTCTCTCCCCTCAGAAGAGAATACCCACACCCAGGGCAATACCAGACAGCTGGAAAACACACAAACTTCTCGAGGCTTTCCCAGCAGCCCATCGAAACAGAAAATACAACACACAGAGCACAGCCACGGCTGGTTGGCTGGGTTCAGCTGTCCCGGGCATTCCCAAACTGCACANCTATGACTAATATGATATATTCAAAAAAGAAAAGCACACAAAAATCTCTGTATCCATGACAAGGTTTATATATAACAAAAGAGTAAACAAGAGCTGCAGCATTCAAAGTAGATCCCAGACTGTGGAAAGTCAGCTTTAGCCCCCAGTATCCTGATGGAAATGAAACATTTCTAGCCATAGAGAAGCATTATTGACAATCTGCAGCTAACATTCTCTTTTTTCTAAGAGATTAGTTCAAACAAAAAACTGTATGAAGTCCAATATTCATCCTTATAACCACTGAGGATTATGAAAGGCTTTGAATTCTGAGACTACTTGGGATCAAAGTCACTTGAAGGGGCTGGAAGGGAAACATCAGAGCACGTCCTGCCTCCTCTTTCTCCTCCATGTGTGCTTTCCCCAACACCAGAGCTAATCACCAGTGGAAAGCAGGTTTTAAAGGAAGTGCTCACACACTGGGGATCATAACACCAGGTGTGGCCATGGGGGACCCCCTGGGAATTCCGTTCAGTCTGATATTTACGGCAGAGTTTGTGCTTACGCTAAATTACAATTCAGAGAGTAGAACTGCAGTCACAAATCTGGGAGCTTCTTGGGAAGACAATGATGGCACCATTCCCATTTGGTGCTAGACGTGACTTCAGTATTCAGAATTGAAAATGTGTCCAATGAAATAAACAAAACACTCAAAATCCACCACAAACATACAGATGTGTCGCTACATCCTAATGCACTAAAAAAAAAAATCCCAAACATCAACCATAACCGTCTAAATATCCAAAACCCAACAAAACAACCTGAAAAAAGAGAAAGAATGTTGATTAAAGTATGTGCTATTAATTACCCAGAGTGGAACATGATATAAAAAGATTCATCTCAACCTACTAGGTAACATTACTCATGCCTGCATGACTGTAACAAAAAGCTCTTTGTAGATATGAAAGATTTACCTGGAAATCAACATGATAGCTTCCATAATTCATAGGTATCTCACTGGATTTGGGATGTGAGGGAGCTTGGAGGGCAAGAAGAAAAAGTATTTCTTTGCAGCTCCAGCTGGATGGTAACAGACTTTTTCAAACAGTAGTAGAGAAAAGGAGTCTTACATGCACCTTGCAGTATTTGTGAACAGCTGGGCCCAAATAAACGTCTTTATGCAAACAGACACTTGAATATGTAAATCAGCACTTACACAAACAGATCTCCATGTGTACAAATATTTTCCCATGAAAATTGCTTCTTTCTTAAGCCAAGTCTGCTCCCATTCAAACCTATGGCAGAATTTCTTTTGACTTCAGAGGAAGCAAGAATAGAAACCCAACCTCTACAAAAACATTCTCAAGTTTGTTTGGGGTTTGTGTTTGGTTTGTTTGTGCTGTTTTCTTTCAAACAGACCAACATAGGGAATGGTCCACCAATTTGAGGATCATTCAGCAATTGGAATAGATTTATGGAAATTTATTTCTAGAAACTTGTCCCAACACAAGGTCAGCACAGCTTTCACCAGTGCTTATTTCCTGTAGCCTGCACTCACACTCAGATTGCTGATGCACCCAAAAGTCCCAGAAGGTTTGCCTACAGATTCAGAAAACTGAAAGCCCTTTGCATTTGGGATTCATTCATATTTTCATTCCAGAGAATACACTGTTATATTTTTACCATAAAACCCATCAGGTACTCTACTTCTATAAGGAGTTTGACAGAATTCTGGTGTGTCAAACATACCAAGGTCCAAGAAGATGAAACCTGTCCATTAATCACAGCTACCTTTGCTTAAGCTCTGCAAGCCAATACCAATTTATTTATTCGTTTCTTTTCTTACAACCCTTCTTTCCTTTTCCAACCCACAAACACAGTTTTATCGGTGCCTAAGAAGTACCCAGGAAAAGTGATCCATAAAACACAACAATGCAGCAGGTTTCCCATGGCTACCCGAGCTATTAAATGTTAGTTCAGGTCTGTAGGCAGTGAAATCATAGCACCATTATCATTGCCTCGTGGGAGCAATAATTCTGGGTGGTCTGTAACACTACAGCTCCCAGCCCCTGAGATAGTATGACCATGTTGTCAAGTAGAGCCCGTCTAGGAGTGTAACTAGGCTGAGGCTTTTTGACCTCATAGATAAATAGGTTTTGTTGAAAGCTGTTCTATTATTTTTCAGATTAGGTTGGACTTGCATTTGGTTCATTCTCTGCCATGGGAGTGGGAGAAAGCGAGGCCTTGAGAGATCCCGTGCGTGTTTATCCAGCTGCGGTAGCTCGATTCTCAAAGTATAACTGTCAACATCTCCGCTCCCTCATGCAAATCGAAATTTGTAAACAATCCTAATAATTCCTCCTCCCTGTTGTTCGTTGTAGTTTTGCATTCCTGACTGAGCAGCCACAGTACTGGAAGCAAGGAGAGCAGCGCGAGTCAATCCGGGCTGAGTGCGGTGGAAAAAAAATGTCCCAAAACCAGGGGCTCCCAGAACAGACTGTTCAATGCTAATTTTAAACCTTGAAAAACAGTGCCAGTCTGACATCAGTGTGGGGTTTTTTGTATTTTCTAAATAATCAAGAGGAACTGTGTTGTTTTTGGGGTTTTTTTTTTAACATTTGATTCAGCTTCCATTCCCTTGTGTAAATAGCCATAGAACATTCATCAATTTTTTTAAACTATGTAAACAGAATTGCACTTTGCAGGCATATTCCTACCACCGTAATTCATAAAATCAAATTTCTTTATCTAATTTAGCCAGAGTTTGTTTTTCCCAGCTATACTGTGCTGGAGCAGAGGGTCACTGAATCTCCTTATGAAGGATATCCCTTCAGATCTCTGTATGGTGAGCAAGCTGAACGTTACTTTTTCCTTTGATTAAAAACTTGGAGGGCATGATACATCCTCACTGAAGACAATTCATTCCAGCCACAGTAAAAAGCTCTTTCCAGCATTTATTTAGTTTCAGCAAAGACCTGATATTGTAAGTATTTATACACGGGCTTAATGGGGAATAGCTTTAAAGCCTAATGATCTGCCAGGACTAGACTTGCACATAAACATTTGTAGCGTAAGGGATTAATAGCCTCAAAATTAGAGAGAGAGTTCTCTTCAAATGTAACTTTTTAAAGATCTCGTTAAGATGTTAAGACAAATAGTTCTTTGAGCAGCAAAATAAAATACTATTTCTCATAGATTTTATGTCCCAAGATTGAAGTCCTCAGAGGATTCTCTAATGAATATAGTTTTTCCCTCAGAAAAAAGTTAAAGTTCTTTCCTCTTTCTCCCCAGCTATTTTCATATCACTTTTAAGAACAACCAAATTTGGTTAGAAGTTGGCCCAAAATTCAGAAGTTATAAGGGGACTGATAATGCAATGTCAAAAATCCCATCTCTGGCATGATTTCCTTAGGAAAAACCTTATTAATGCCATGGAAAAAAACCCCAACAAAACACCTGTGTTAGACCTTATCAAACCCACAGTTGTAAAAGAGGTGTCTAGTCTGTGAAAATGGAATTGGCAGGTGAAAACCTGAAATTTAGATCCCGACCTAATTTCCTCCACCATTTTTTTCTCTCTTCTGACACGTGATGATGAGGCAGTTTCATTATTTTAACTCTTTCCCCTCTCCCATTATCATACCCTAGAGGTTTGCACATATTTTTCTGGAGAAAACACACATTTTGATTGGTCCATCTGCCAAGCAGTCTCCATAGCTACCTCTAGAGCCCTCGAGGTCCTGAACCCCCAGGTGGCTTCCCATAGCTCATTCCCTCACACACACAATGACACCTTAAGGCCTCAAGCTGTTCTGCACATTGGTATTCCCCAAATCTGCCATCTGACTAAAACTGCACAATCCTAACAGTAAACACAATATTCACAAAGACTGGCACAGAACTGGCACCAAGGGCTCCTGGGGTTCCCATTTCCTCTTTTCCTGGTGAACGGCAAAGGACCTACAGTGCGCCACGCACTGAAACTTGGTGCGGGTTCCCCTAGATGTGTGAAGCTGAGAAATTAGAAACAAATCTGGGAAGCAGGGGCGGCCTGGACTCAACGGGCTGTCCTGCAGCATTCAGTGACAGCGAGGGTGGCACCTGATATGGAAAAGAATCACCTCAACCTCGCAGGTAAAACCACGCAGGTCTGCATGGCTCCAGCAAGGACAGCACACCCGGCTGGGGCCTGACCCCCTGGGCGTTTGCAGAATGGGCAGCCCCAGGCAGCAGCTGCTGACGGACTCCCCAGAGCAGGGTTACAGCTTCTCCAGTTCCAGTCCTCCTGAAAACAGCCTGAGGCTGATCTGTTTACTCAGACATGCAGTGGGCCGTCCATTCTTCCAAACGGTATTGTAATCTCTCGTTCTTGTCCTTGAACTCCTCTACTGTTGATATAAATGTGAAAAGGAATTCAAATTATTTCTACTGTGTAAAGTTTTCAAATGACTATTTACTGTTGCAACTTCATATTCTGCTATCAGGCCGAATTCCCCGGCTGTATTTGTCACTATTAATCTGAAAAAACTTGCTCTTGGCACACCATTTAAGTAATTGCTCTGAGATCTCATCAGTGATGCTCACAGCACCGGCTCTGGCTGTACTTTGTAAACGCAGGGTTACACACTTCTCTTTAAAAGGGGCATTTACAAAAGGCTTGACACACAGATCAAGCACGACACCATTTTCAGACACACTTTGGCAAGCATCAGGTTATGTCTTTATAGCTTGTCCCTCACATCTCCTGAGCAGCAATATCTTCAAAGGATTCCATCCAGGCAGCGAGCCGTGACCTCCCCTTCCTGACGCCGTGTCAGCCCTCCATAAGCAAGCCGGGCTTTTCTGACTCATCTTCTGAAAAGTTATAGATCTCTGTCAAATTAGCAGACCTCTGAAAAAATTATTTCTAGGACATTCCCACCCAGAGATGTCAATCTGGTGGTGCTTCCCTGCCCAGGGAGGGCAAGCGGTGTGTCAGTGCACGTGAGGCTGCAGGCAGCTGCTCTGAGTTGGACCACGCTGGTGAAACACTTCCTGAAAATGCCTGGTTCCCCTCCTCATCCACCTTCCTGCCCTTGGGCGGGGTGGGTATTGCCCAAAAGCTCAGCCCCTGCCTCACCTGACTCAGAGCAGGTGACTGGCCCCCAGCAGGGTTAATGAAATGCGAGGGGAACAGCAGCAGCCTCATAAATCTTCGTGAGCATGAACGTGTCCTTGTCGGCATCCCATTAGTCACTGATTTTTTAAAATAAATAAAAAATCTCAGTGACACCTGGACACCAGCCAGTCCTCATTTTCCATCCCCAAGAGGCTGACTCCTTATTCAACAAAGTATTCATTGACGAAAAACAAAATAAGGGTGTAGATCTTTTGGGAAACTCATCCCAATTTCCAAAAATAATTCCTAGAATCACAGACTGGCTTGGAAGGGACCTTTAAAGGTCATCAAGTCCAAGCCTCCTCCAATGAGCAGGAACATCTTCAACGAGTTCAGGCTTCTCAGAGCCCCGTCCGACTTGACCTTGAATGGTTCCAGGGATGGGGCATCCACCCCCTCCCCAGGCAACCTGTTCTGCTGTTTCACCACCTTCTTCATGAAAAATTTCTGCTTGTATCTAGGTGGAAGTGACCCTATTTTAGTTTAAAACAATTACTTCTTATCCACTCACTACAGATCCTCTAAAATGTCCGTTCCCATCTTTCTCATAAGGCCCCTTCGAGTATTGCAAGGACACAACAAGGTCTTCCTGCAGCCTTCTTTAAGCCCACATACAAGGCAGAAATTTCCTTTAAAAACATTTTTATTGAACTCATTAATGTAGCTACATAAAACCTGAGTTTCTATTTTGTAAATAAAATCTTGATGGTTGTTTTCAGTAGGAAATAAAAGTTATTTTCGAGGTCCCTACAAATGTTTTGGGTGAAAATCTGGGATTTCTGTGTTACAGGAAAAAGCTAACGCAGCGCTAAGTGCCAGTGGTACAGCACAACATGGGTTACATTACAGTACTTTAAAAATTATTTCTTTTAGGTTCCAAGGTTAGACATACAGTTAACTCTGGAAAAAACTCCTGAGGTTTTAGAAGATCAAGAATTTTTATGCAAAATAAAATGTAAACATTAAGTCTTGTTCAGACATAATTGGGAGTATATTTATTTGTTTCTATATAGTACTAATTTTTATTTAAAATAGTTGTGAAATCTATTGAGTTGCAACAAAACCTAATACGAAGTATTTTTATGCATTCCTTCTAAGAAGTAATAGAGTGTTCAATAACAGAAAGAGATCTTTTAGATTGAGATATTCCAAACAATAATTTGTGCTTCTAAAGTTATATTCTTCTGAAGATCATTTATTCTCCTGGAAAGGTTTACTAATGCTCATTTATGGGGGGAAAATTCTATTAAGAAATTATTAGAGAATTCAAGAATTCTGAAAAGTTTTTTTTTTTTCTATTTAGGAAATGGTAAATCACCTAAATTTATTTCAAAGTACATTTATAGTGTCAGAGGCAGACCAAGGTCCCTTAACATCAGTGCTTCCTCTGAGCATAGATGAATTCCCTACCTCCAATTTTTGTCAGGTTCTGAGTATTTTAGCCATTTAAGCCAGCGGGCCGGCCCTCCCCAGGCTGCAGCAGGAGCCCCCGGGGGCTCCAGGCACTGCACGCGTCCTCCGCGACAGCCGCGAGCACAGCCCGGGCCGCGCTGCTCTGCCTCGGAGACGGAAGCGCAGCCCCGGCCCGCGGGGCTGCGGGCAGGGCTGAACCAAAGCCACCCCAGAGCCTGCAGGAGAGCAACAACCAGCGGCGCCGGCCTCAGCTCGGCTGCTTCTGACTCCTTAGGCAGCCAGGCACCCTTCCACCAAACAAACCGGGGGGGTGGGTTCAAGTTACCCCCGAGCAAGGCCTGAACCGCTGTGCCCCGCAGCGAGGGCGCTGCCCGGCTCCTGCCAGCCGCCTGTGGCCCGGGAGGGTGCAGTGCCCGAGCTCCAGCTCACCCGGCAGCCCGCCCGGCAGCACTCGTGCAGCCTGCCCGAGGAACCCCGCACAGGGCAACAGCACACCGGAACCTCTCTTTACTCAACCAGGCCGCAAGAAAGAGGAGATTTTGTCCACTTTTGTCGCTTAATGTGAAGTTTCAAACTGGTCTCAAGTCTGAGCTATTTAGAAAAAAGTTCTCCAGGTTTCAAATAATAATTCCTACAGAAGAGACGAGATCCATACAGAAGAATGGAAAACATTTTGGGTGTCATTACCTTTTTCTCTCCATCACTCTGCCTGCACAAAATTGAACAAGACACAGTAGCACGGCAGATTTTTATTTTAACCTAGGTTCTTACCCAAAAACTGCACTGCAATGCTCCTGTTATACTAGAAGTACATAAATGACAAGAAAAAAAAGCAAAGCTGCAGGACTGTGTTTGTCCCTTAAAAAAAA
>VYZQ01055758.1:6234-19981 GCA_013400655.1 Mystacornis crossleyi
ACCACAGAAATCTCATGAATAGCTGAGTCCTAAAGAAAGACATATTTCAGTCCACTTCAGCAGACTGTATGGACCTATGTGGGATATGTGGAATCTAGCTCTGCTTGGCAAAGTAGTAAAGCTTTCACTCTTCCACAGAGGAAAGTATACATTTTAATGGTTAATACCATCAAAAATAGAATTTTTGTTCTCACTGGATACAGATATAGTCTAAAGAATGACATTACATATCTTTGGCATTGAAGCACTGTTTCATTACCTTTGATTTGATGCAATGAATACTTAAAATATCCATTCAAATGACAGTACCACACAATTTAATGAATGTCAAATGCATCCTTTCCCAGTATAGTTAGTATTATAGACAGTAGCTCTAAAATACTGCTATCCATTTAAAAGTGATTTTATTCAAGATGAAATAGAGTAATTTGCATTTAAATGCAGTGTAATAAAGAAACTTACCAACTTGATTCTGCATTCAGTTGCACAGATGAGAAGTCTTTCTGGAACTTCAGTGAACTCATGCAAGTCTGTCAGTGGAAGTATCAATGGCCATCAGATCATTAGTGTTCAGACTTTTCTTTAAATGCACTTTTTGGAGAATAAATCATGTAATTAGAAAAAAAAAACCCAAACCACTTACTAGTGACAACGGATTTTAAAATTTTAGACCAGCTGAAATCTCTGGCCCTTTTTATCTTTAGAGTGTTTACATTCTGAAGTCATGTCATTGTCAACCACTTCATAAGTTTGTTAGCAAAGTTAAACATTTTCAAAATGTCAAAAGCTCTTTTTATTAGCAGTAATGAAATTTCAGAAGTGAGCTTCAGAGCTGCAATCAACTGTTTTCAAAGTCTTTGCTAATTGAAAGGATTTTCCCCAGGATTATGCCAGTGACATTGTTAATATGACATCTGTTAAAAACACATTTAGAAATCATTCAAACATTTCCTAACATTTTCAATTTTTTTACCTTTAATTTTTTACCTTTAAAAAAAATAATCATCAACCTAAACTTTAAAAATAAAAAGATTTAACCCTTCTGTTATGTCCAGGAGAAATGAAGTCTGATATCAATATTCAAAGAACTATCATAGCTACCACTCAATGGAGCAAAAAATGTAAACCTAATTTTGTCGCGGAGTGTGTCCACACCTGGAGCTGTCCCTCCGGTGACCCGGCTCCCTGTCCCCACCGGCACCAGGACGGGTACGGCTTAGTCTGAGGACAGACCCCGCCGATCCCGTGGGCTTCTTTTCCTCGCTCCTTTGGATCCACTCCTGTGCTAAGCACACCAGCAGGCATGCGACAACGGCGAGAAGGAAGAGAGGACTCTGAGAGGGGATTGCCGACCAAGTTTATTGGGGACCCTGGCTGAGCCCCCTCACCCTGGGAAATCTGTCTCTGCAGAGCCCCGAATAGCGGGCGGACCTCTCCTGTAAAGGGGGGTGGAGAAAGGGACAGGAGGTGAGGAAGGACCGATGGGGCAGATTCAGGGGATGGCTTAAGGAATGAAAGATATTTCTGGGAATCAATTCTCAGGAGAGGGGGGGGATTTCCGGGAGACACAGCCAATCACTCGACGCCCAGCCTAGGACTTTCTAGAAGCTAGGCTGGGTCCCGAGATGACAGACATGCCTCCCAGGGAGGGGGGGAAGGCAAGGGACACGCCTCGAGGAAGGAACAACCAGGGGACATATCATCGGGGGATATAGGAAGAGGGTACATGGAACGAACCAACTGGGATACAAAATGCGAACTGAATATGAAATATAAACGCAAACAAAAGGCACCGCTACAAATTTAATGTAAAATAAGAAGCTAACTTTCATGTTTGAACAGCTGATATTTCCTGCATCAGGTAGGAAGCAGGACACTGATAAACTGAATGGTGTAAGCACCCTGCTTCTTTATGTTTATATTTTAAAAAATATTGCTATTTCTTTCTTCCTTCTTCAATGTAACTCTGAAAGACTTCATAATGAATTAAAAAAAAATAAATTAGAGGATTGCATGGGATACTTTCTGCCTCCAGAGCTACTGTTCAACAAACCTTAATATGCTTAAGAAAAAACTTAAGAATGCTTGGGAATGCCCATAAGAGCATGCAATTTTTTTTTAACATTTACTTTTAAATTATATAAGTAAACTATTTTCTTTGTCATTACACTTTTTCACACTACATACTTAGCAATGAGGGAAGAACAAAAAACCAGAAGCTAATTAACTTTCAGAGTCCTCAATCTAAAGAATTCAACCAGAAAACCCACAAAACATCCTGTAGATAAAACCTGATTTCATAGAACCTTCCGTACTATTTAAATGACATATTTCTTTTATGTTCCTGAAATAGAGTACATGCCTTGGGGTTTAATATTAGTTTTTAGTTTTGAATATTTTATGTAGGGATGGCAAAACAAACTTCTAGCCTTGGTTTCTTTAAGTAAACAGAGAAGGTCAAGTATAGAATTGGCTTGTTAAACACAGGCCGTCCTCCATATGGAAATTCATGCCCAGTATTTATATTCCTCTTAAATTCTCTACACTAATTATAGTGTCCATTAAATCTGGGTTTAACTTTTGCTCCTAAAATAATTTTTTTTTCTTTTTCTTTTATTTCTACAATCAAATTTAAGAGCTATGACTACATGCACCTTCTACACCTAGAGTATCTTTACTCTCTTGGTGGAAAGAAGCCTGAGAGGTTTTTTCTTTTGACTGTAATATGCAGCTGAAATCAGGTTCATTTCAGAATATTTGTTAGAGGGCTGGCTTTACTTGAGAGTGAAGGTAGTATCACAGAGAAAGTAGACTTATTATCTACCTAGATTTATAACTGTGCAAGTGCCTATTTACTCACCCTCTTTGTTGGTACTGGCAGAAAAGAAATTGTTTCACTGTGATTCTCTCTGTAGAAGCCTCTGTCTCTTATCAGGTTGCATACAAGAATGCATACAAGAAGATGTTACAAGTAGTGAATTAGTTATATTAAGTATTGAAAATAAATTCAGAAAGATTGAATCAGAAAATTCAAAAAGCAGGAAGGGGTTGAGGTTGCAATTTTTAAAAGACAAGTAAAATGAAGCTGTATAAATTTATTTAAAGCACTATAAAATCTAGATATTTTCTCATCTTTCTTCTCATTTTTAATTGATATCGTGTTTCATAATAGTTGTCCTCTCTGTTCATTACCACAGATGTGATGCTCAACAATTTATCAAATTATATCTCACTGACTTTTCTCTTTTTTTTTGGCAGGTATTTTGACATATTTCACCACACATGGACGTTTTCCTTTCATTGCTGAGGTTGGAAAAGACCTCCAAGATCATCAAACTCAACCATTGACCCAACACCACCATGACAACTAAACTACAGCACCAAGTGCCACATCCAGTTGTCTCTTTAACACTTCCAAGGATGGTGACTCCACCACTAACCTGGGCAACCCATTCCAATGTTTAGTCACACATTCAGTAAAGAAATCCTCCTTGATGTCCAACTTGAACCTCTTCCAGTGCAGCTTGACTCCAAGCCCTCTCATTCTGTCACTGGTTACCTGGGAGAAGAGGCTGAACCTGGCTACAACCTCCTTGCAGGCAATTTTAGAAAATGCTAAGGTCACCCGTGAGCCTCCTGTTCTCCAGGCAAAACAACTCCAGCTCCCTCAGCTGCTCTGCTTCAGATTTGTGCTCCAGACCATTCACCAGCTCCATTGCCCTTCTGTGGACACACTCCACTCACTGCCTGACTGTGCTCCCTGAACTGGAAGGCCCAGAACTGGACACAGAACTCAAGGGCTGGCCTCACCAGTGCTGAGTACAGAGGAAAGATCACTTCTCTAGTCCTGCTGGCCACACAGTTTCTGCTACAGGTCAGGATGCCATTGGCCTTCTTGGCCACCTGCACACATGCTGGCTCATGTTCTGCCACTCTTGACCAGTACCCTCTGGTCCTTTTCCACTGGGCAGTTTTCCATCCACTTTTCCCCTAGTCTGTAGCACTGCCTGGGGTTGTTCTGATCCAAGTGCAGGATGAAGCATTTGGCTTTGTTGAGCCTCATACCATTGTCCTCAGCCCCTGCATGCAGCCTGTCCAGATCCCTCTACAGAACCTTCCTACTCTCCAGCAGATCAACACTCCCACCCAACTGTTGTCTGCAAACTGACTGAGGGTGCACTCAATCCCCTCATCCAGATTATTCATAGAGATATTAAGCAGGACTGGCCCAAATCCTGAGCCCTGAGGAACCCCACTAGTGATCAGCCACCAACTGTCTGTAGCACTACCACTCTCTAGTTCTGGCCACCCCAGCAGTTTCCTTCCCCTTTCCTTTGTAGAGTTACTTCTCTCTTACTGATACTTCTAGCTTCCATCAAGATTATACACATAATTCAAGATGTAAATTCTTTCCTGAACCTCAATAATAAACCAGAAGTCATAAATATGGGCCAGTATGCTTCCAGAGAGATCCAAAAAATTTTGCTTGTGCAGTTTTAGTGATTATAAGATCCATTTTTTTTTTCCTGGTTGCTACTTTGAGCTAATGTGGAGTTAGTTCTGTTGTATTTTCACAAAACATTGTAACATATGTGAAGAACTTCACAGAAGGGAGAAGGGTAATATTAAGAAACACCAGGAGCTGGAAATACATAAAAGAATAGCTGTAGTCGGTGGAATTTGTGGGAGAGCTTCTCACGCATATAGAATTGACAACATAACTTGTACTTAGTCTGAATATGTAGCTATATTGTTTATCAGACTGTGACTTTATACTGAACACTGCACATGTAAACTTCACTGTGAAATAAATTCTTAATACAGGCTTCTGATGGATATTCAAAGATTGAGGTCAAGAATCTGAAGGAAGCTTGAATTTCTAATTATGCTACCTTTCTAACTGGGTTTTTATGTAACAGCTCATTTCTAAAAAAATCATGTAAAAAGCTTGTCTTTTTCCAGTATGAATCAGGATCATTTTTTCCCCAGGATAAAGGCATGTTTTATTATTGGATGAAGCCAAATCTAAAATAAAAGCAAACATAGATCCCGATGAATAACAGAATAGTAACAGCCATTATTTTTTTACTGGTATCACAGAGTTGGACCAGAAAGCACTCATTTCTTCCCTCTCATTTCTGTCTTCTCAACCCTTTATTAAAAATTTTAAATCAGAAATTTTGCTGATATGACCCTGGAACACAGTACACAATTTGACTTGTATTAGTAACTACAAAATTACTTATGATAAAGGTATAAGTAAATAACAGCTCTAGAATTTTTTGCAGAAAAAATGATAGTTTGCTATTGACTTAAGTTTTCAAAGGAAAAATATCTTTTTCTTCTTCTGGAACTACTGAAAGTCACCATTATCTGCCCATCCTTCCCAACTTGATAATAGCATACCAGATATTCTAAAAATGAAGTCTAATTTGATATAACATTTTTATATAAAAGTCACATGCCTGCTAATGAATCTTGATTTTGCAACCCATTTTTCCTTGTAAGTTGTTCAATATATTACTTGAAATTTCAGTTGAAGTTGTGTCTTCAAAGGATGCTGAAAATACAGAAATTACAATAGTCCTGTATCTCAACATGTAAAATATGTGCATGGCAATCAAACACAAAGAAACCATCAAAATGTGAGTATTTCTAATGGTAGCTACTGGAGTACCCTTCTTAAATACATTAAAAGGATTTCCATTTCCTCTAGTCTCTTTCCTGTAGTTTTGGCTCAGTCTTTACTGGTGCAGAACCCCCATTGTTATCTATAATAAGAGCATTTGAAGTAAGGTTGGAACTGCAACATCATTACTCCTATATTAACCCTGAATATTCAGCATTACCTCTTCAATACTTACATTTTTAAAAATGTAATTCACGACATGCTTTTGCTGTTTTTAATGCTGAACTATCTAAAAAACATTTAGTTTATTATCTTGATCCTGATGTTCAAAGTAAAGCTAGATGAATAATGGTTCTCTTTGAAGTTGGTGGTAGGAACTTTCAAGAAGGCTGGTAGGAATTTTTCCTAGGACTATGAAAACCATACCACAACAATTAACCTTAGTATTCAAACTAAACTGCAAACTTCCCACAAAAAATCCCATTTTCACAAAATTTTTCCCTGAGGAAACCTTTGGGTCGTGTTCAGAGATCAGGAATGCAAAACCCACCATTTTTGTGGGGGTAGAAAGGGAACGATAAGGATGTGCAACAGTACGAGACACAGGTTGGCAATATTTTGGAAGAGGGGGCCATTAAATAAATTAAAAAATAGATAAACACACAACCCCCCCAAACATAAAATCACTTACTCTGACATCCTGTTTATATTCATCATCTGACAGCTTTAAGGAACTCTGATTTTAAATAAGAAGTACAAGAAATTTTTTTACCATCTGAGACTGTTCTGCACTTATCCCAAGAGCTATGAATGACTCTTGATTACTAAGTATGATAAGCAGCTTAATATTATAAATAATTTCTGTTGTCTCCAAAACTGTCCATAAAAAAGATATATATTTTTTCTGATTAAATTTCTGATTTGACTTCTTAAATTTAAAGTTCTTGAAATTTTATCTTAACTTTCCAACCTTGCTATTTTACCTTCGCTCTGTGTTTGGGTGCACATGTGTTTGTATGCACGTATGTGTGCAGATATCAACGTGATTAAACTAAGATGTCTTCTGCTTGTGAGGAAATCTAGATCTCTGCAACAATAAATCCACAAGTGATTTGACTTATCATGCCAAATACCTCCCTGTAACCTTCCTCAAAGCTTAGTTGTCATAGAGACTCTGCCATGAGTTCCTGAATTTTGCCTTTTGACTCATGTGCTGTCTTATTTCATTAACAGTCTTGACTGAGATGATTTTTCTCTGGGAGCCAAATTCTAGTCTGTTACAAGTTCTGGTCTGTGCAAATCACATGAGAATTCTCTGAACTAGTCACAGATTATTTACACCTGTCTTGATGCCAGATAACGTAATCCTAATTGTTTGACTAAAAAAAATTAATTATTATATTGTGTTGCATAAATTAAAATTCACCTGGAAGTAGAGAGATGGGGAATAACTCTTTGTTAAAACTTACACTCCAAGTATATCCATCATTTTTCATTTTTATACCCTAGCATTTCTAGTAAGAAAGGAATAGTCACAGTCATCATTAATAACACAATACTTTATTTATATCCAGGAATCAAAGGCACACTACAGATGTCCTGGACTTACCAAGTTGCTGTCTTGCTAGTGCAGACAATCATGTGGTGTAAATCCGAGAGAAGGAATGCATGGGAGCATCCAGTTTCTTTGGAGCACAGTTGCTCTGATCCAGGTGAGAGTATCAAAGTCTATCACCTCTTCAAACACTGGACTTTTAGAGAAAGGGTGGATAGTGAACATTTCAGGTTTCTAAATCTTTTTTTTTTTGTTTGTAGTTTGGTTCTTTTGTAGTTCTTACTAGGCGGAAAAGACTCCCTGCTCTTTCATGTGTGCCACTGGCCGGTGGCTGACAATGACAAGAACAGTCTGAAGTTCTCTTAAATTATCTTTTTTTTTTCCTATTCTGTAATGCTTTTTAGACTGGCTGTATTTTCCTAGCCTAAGTCTCTACATTCATTTGCTTCATCTTATGTAATGAATAATTATTTGCTTTGAATAATGTGGGGAGGGTGACTCTCCATAGGGAGAAAATCTTGTCGACTCTGCTGTGGTATGATGTAGTGGTTTGGTTTGCAATCCACTACTTAATTTCCTTCTGTGAGGTAAGAATTAGGAGAAAGCAAAGCAGGCACAAAACCTTAAAGAATAAAAAATAGCTTTATTAACAGGAAAAAAAGGAAGAAAATGGTCAGACTAAACCTTCAGAACACTTCTCCTCCCCCCACTCACAACGTAAAGACACAAAACTTGGTACTTTTCAGTCAGTTTACCACTTCTATAATAGTCTTTCTTCAGTTCACTTAGAGAGAGGAGTCTCTCTTGCTTATGCCTTGGGGACATCTCCGCAAGAAACAGTCCTCTCGTGGCTTCAATGTCACAGTGAAACAGCCGCCCGGTCTCTGCTCAATGTGAAAGTCCCTTCCCTCGACTTACAGCTTTCCCCACAGCTCTTTTCAAGGGTTCAGTCTTAGCTTACCATTTTAAGGATAAGCTGTTCAAAAGCAAAGGTTCTCTTCATCTATCTCTGGGATCATTTTCATCTCTGGGAACAGAAGTCTTCTTCTCCCTTGGGAGCCAGGGTTTTCACTTCATCACTTTCATCATTCTCTGTTCAAGCTTCTCTTTAGATCACAGCTACTTCAGCATTTGGTTGTCTCAGCACAAGTACCTTTGCTCAGGGTTGCAGTTTGAATGCTTTACCTCCCCATGCTTTTCTCATGAAATTACAAGAGGTATTCTGATGTATCATAGTTCATCACCATAGCTTTACAAAAGAATTTCAGCTTCTAAGTTTGAAGCATCTCCTCATCTCTCTGGGCTTCAGCTCTTCCTTCTTCACTGACTTTGGTGTCTCTATGATGTTTTTTCCACATGCCTTCACCTTTCTCTTTAACTAGGGAGAGGATTGATGTTTGCAGGTTTCATGTGTTTTGGAGAACTTTACAGCGCTGAAGAAGTTAATCTTACCTGGGCCTTGCAGCTGGGGCTTATCTCTCACTATTGATTACATGATCTCTGCCAGGCGGTGGCCAGAGCTGGTTTTGTTGCAGAGTTTCATTTTGGCGGCCGGTCTGGCTGAGCCTAGCCGAGCCAAGCCGAGCTGAGCCACGGGCCAGCCTGCCGGGAGCAGAAACAGCCAAGATCTTGCTGAGCCACGCCGTGGGCCAGCCAGTACCAAGCAGGGCTGCACTCAGGTCCCGCGGGGCAGGCAGACAGGGCCCAGCCCAGCCAGTGCTGTGTGGGCACTCCAGTCACCTGTCCAGAAGCCCTTAAGTAAGAGAGCTTTTCCCGGACTTGTTCATACTTAAATGTGTTTTACAGAGGCGTGGCAAGCTTCCCAAGAGCCTTACCTGAGTTATCAATATTCAAACTAGCTAGTTGATTTGGTTTATTTGGTCTGCAGGAAGTTAGAGCAGCCCCTTGCAAAAACATCACTTCTGCAGCTGGTGGATTTTTCCTTAACTAAAACCCAAGCTGTGCTAAACCATGATATATGATGAAGGAGCTATTATTAACATCTTTTTGTAGCACCTGTGTCTTCCTATCGCATTTTGAAAATTGAAGTGCCTTTTCTGGAATGCTAATGGAAAAAAGAACAAGAGAAAAGTAAACATAACTAAACTGTAAATTAAGTTTATCAAAATATTTGCAGAAAGCTGTTTGCATCAGTTGTCTATCTCAGAGCATTAATCATATCAGTGTTAGTCATTGAGTGATGTTTTTCAGTACTGTTCCAGGAATTTGGAGCAGAACCACTTATTTAATTGCTTCTCTTGGAAAATTAGGTCAGTTTCCCAATTTTTTTTTTTCTTTCCTGACTCATCTTTTGAACTTTACTGTAGACTTTGATCATTTAGATTAATATAGTTTTTCTCTTGGTTTTTTTTTCTTTTCTTTTTTCTTTTTTTTTTTTTAAATAGAGCAACAGCCCCGAGGATCCCGCCACATATTTCTCTTTCTGTTTCTACTGTAAAACACTCTAAGATACTGGATACTTTTATGTCTTGACAATAGTAACTATATTTCTATGTTTTATTTTTTATCTTTTTACCATCTTGCTTGAGTTAGGTATACCAAAATACTTTCTCATCTTTGCATTATCTGTCACTATTATTACCTGAGTCTGGATAGACACCTGAGAACAGTGCCGACAGCAATAATTTTCCCATTCTCACTCAGGAAGAGTAGATAAATCTGAAGCAAATGAACATGCTTTAACTCCAGTACAAAGAGGATGGTTTGTTTAGTCCTGATCCTGGCTAGAATGATTTAATCTAGAAATCCTTCCAAAAGCTGGTGTTTGATTTTTTGGGTTTTTCTCCCTGTGCTATACAATACTGTTTTAAAATGTATCTTTTAACTGAAAAAAATCTTTCATAAGGACTATATCCTTATATATAGAATGTTTTCATAAGAGAATCCTTTATATTATATCATTCCATGGATTCTTGAAGAGGTGATCCCCGTGGGGGAGGTGGGCATGAGTGGATGCGTGGGGCACGGGGTTTCTCACTCCCTGTTCCCCTTGGTCATGTGTACCCCAAAATCCTGTCCCCTACTGGTCAGTTTGAATGTAGCCCGCAGGAATCCTGTACTTAAGGGAGTGTTCACGGGACTCCGAGGGGAGTTGTTCTAGAGCTGTTCTGGGGGGCAGTCGCTGTCGGAGTCCCTGCCGGGCTCCGGCCATGTGTGGCTGGGAGAATAAAATCTGAAAACATCTATCAAATATCGTCTCCTTGATTCTTCCACGGGCCAAGGCTGTCTCCCAGGGAAGGTTGCAGCCACCCCACTGCAACAGATTCTTACGGATATGGTAACAAAACTACTTTCTTCCCATTGTATGAATTTACATCTGCAGATAATAAACCCAAGTCATGACATGCCAACAACTTCCATAAAAAGTGAGCTGAAGTACAAGGCACACTGGATGAGAAAAAGGCCTTGCATTGAAAAGCTTGTATCAGAAACTATCAGAAAATTACAGGGCTGAAGTCACTTCTGTTTCTCATTTCCAAAGTCGTGGTATATTTAGTTTTCATTGGAAACAACACAAATACATGTACAAACACAACCTGGCTAGGCAATGCAACACATTTTGTGGAGAAATAGATTTTTAAATATGTACCTGTCAATGTAATGCTGTAAAATAAAACCTTGGGGATCCCTCGAGGCTTCTCCTGTGGATATTTCACTGTTCCAATGAAAACATTCATTTTGTTTACTTCTTCTCAAACCCACCTCTATATTTTGAAGATTACCAAGGTGACAATATGCCATGCTACATTAATTTAAACTTCTGTCTACTGAAGAAACCAGCACTGCACATGCTTATTATAGTAAAAAGGGGAAGAAGATAGCATTTCAGGATTTCTGAAAATGCAATTCTTTCTAAACTAAGCAACACATTAGTAAACCACTAGTTTTTAAGGTATGATCCTTGACAAGTGATACATTCTAAGAAAGAATATTAATGGAATACAAAGTGTATAATAGAGTCCATTTCTAAGTACATTTATACCATATTAGTTTTGGCAGCCTTACTAAAATTAGCATTTTTGCAATCAATTTGTTTGATTGTTGTTACAATCAGTAGCAGGATTTTTAGGGTTTTGTCAGTCTTCTTTGTTTGCTGGCATCACTGAATATTGGAACAGAAAGTGTTATCATATTTAAATTTCAGCCTCTAATGAAGGGGGGAATAAATATACAAGATTATGCAACAAGATTTTATTAAATTTCATCTTGATTTTTCCTAAAATTGTGCAGTCAGAAAGTTCAACTGAGGTGTTTTGCAAGAGAAAATTAGAAAAAAAATGAGATTAGGAAATTAAAACAATTTTTAAGGGTATGTAAGAATAAAAGCTGTAACAGGAATCTGATGGAAGATACATTTGCAAAATAATTGTTCTGCAAGTAACACATAGCATAGCAAAAATGTCATGAAAGAACATTGGTGTGGGAAAGCAAAAGAAAGTAATCAAAGGGGAATATTTCCAAATGTTTACACTTGCTGTTTTGATGTGTTTAACTGACTCTCTTTTGGTTTTCTCATTGCCTGACAGTAGCAGAAATAACAGAAGAAAATGTTGACTTCTTAACTACTTGTTACACTTTAGGAGGGAGATAGATGTTCTCGCACTTTGTGTCCCGCATTGTCAGAACAAGACATATTTGAAAAGAAGAAAATAAATTAAATACTCAGAATCCCGAGAGCTTCATTCAGAGTTGCTGGTTTATTGCTGCTTTGAAAGACTAGGGACATCATCAGTGTTGTACTGTAGACACTGGGAAAACTGGGGAGTTGGGTTGTCACAAAGTGGTAAAATCAAGCAGGGAACTTTTTCCCTACTGAACTGTTTTCCTTTTACCTAAATTACAATAGGTAGCAGTTCCCGTGTTAAAGGTGCATTATTTACTTTGGCAGTTAAGTTGTTTATTAAAATTATTCAGAGTAACTTCCAAAAAAAGACATTTATTGTAAAAAAGGTCAAACTACAGTAAGATACCTAGTAAGATTCATGTTTTAACAGCAACTGATTGATGATGAAAGTACGTTGGTAGATTGTAACTCTAAGGTACAGTGTTTCTGTGCAAGGACCTAGGACTTATTCCTTGAAATGGCAGATTCTCAAAAGCACTTTAATGAGAATAGGTATATAAAACACCTCTGACATGAGTGTGAGACCTTTCCGTTGATGTTATGAGAGAAAATAAATAAAAACCTTATTTTATACTTAAACAGTTATGGTAAACATTAAACTCTTTTTGGCAATATTATCCTAGCTACAAAGAGTACAGTAACTACATGAGAAGTTAAATGAACACTAAATTGGACTATATTTTGAGTGGTAAGTGTTCTGGCAGCACAAGACACTTTGAAGACACAAACTGAGGGTGCCATTGAAATGCAGTTTAATGTGATTAAATAAAACTTCCATAATAAAACCAGATTCTCATTCTTCAGCCAATGCATTTCACTTTGTGTTCTCACTTTCCTTTTATGCCTTATCTTCTTATGCTACAAAGACGTAACACAGATAAATATTTTGGAATATTTTGTTTTCTACTCTCCTTTATTTTTAGCCAGTTGTTCTTTCTTCTCCTTTTCGTCTTCAACCTCTTCCTTTTCTCAAGCCCTGCTTCAATAACTTGGATCTCCTTTTTTTTTTTTTTTTTTGCTCTCTGATTTAGATACCTAGGTCTAAAAATAAATCTGAGGTAATCACTTNTTTTTTTTTTTTTTTTTTTTTCTCTCTGATTTAGATACCTAGGTCTCAAAATAAATCTGAGGTAATCACTTTATCTTTTCTGTACTGGTACTTTTCAACTGTAGCTCTTTCACCCACAGACTTAAATAACCAATCATTAAAAATATCCTGCTCGTTTAAGATCCCTACTTGTTAGCTTTTATATAGAACAAAGAGTAGATATAGGATTTTCTAAACTAAATAATTTATTAGACAAGGAAAAAAGCATACCCATGTATACATGCAAAAAACATACGGCAAGGAAGTGGGTAAATCATATTCTGAATTTTAAAAAATTAAATACCTTTTTAATACCTTTTATTATTTTTGTAAAGATATTTTGATGAGTTCTGGTCATTAACCTCCTGTGAAGCAAACAGTTAGATTGATCCTATGAGGATTAGAACTGTTATTTGTAACTAAGCTGCAAAACTAATGAGGTTATTTGAAACCGTGACAATATATTTATACTGAGATTTATATACTGTGAATTTCATATAATAATGGCTCATCAGTGGTAAGGAGAAAAGATATTATAAATACTATGAATTAAGAGAGAGCCTAAAACAAGCTGATTTTGTTTTCTTTCATCATATTTCTGACCAAGTTAAAAAAGGACTGGCAAAGCAGGATCTGATGCTGATCCTGCTCATAATAAAAGACATACTTCCTTTGGGCCAGATTTCAGCTTCTGATTTTCAGCTTCCTACCGTGTAGGCAAGATCAAAGTAGGATTATTATAGCACCAATGTTAGATAGCAGGTATTAGAAAATTCCAGAAACAACAGTCATTATACACAGGACAGACAATTCATCCTCTATATGAAAAAA